>JAMKCH010024790.1:0-32506 GCA_023653785.1 Ophioderma brevispina | reverse complement strand
ACGAGGAGAGGAGAGGGGAGGAAGATGAGGAAGACATCTTTGAAAACACTCCAAGTCCCCCGTAGGAGGAGTGAGGCGGCAATCGGAATGTGAAGATAGTTCTCTAGAGACAGATTCATTTGAAGAGAGTTTTTCCAGAAAACCCAAAAGCCACTTATCCCCTGTCAAGAGACTGAGAGGCAATCCAAATTCAAAACAAGTGTGTGATTCTCATAAAGGAGATATACGAAAGGAACCGGCTCGTATTGATGAGGACTAGGCTAGTTCTTCGGCACTGACTTCTATTGAGAACCCAAGGCAGCAGTAGAGTGGTCAGACTGAAGAAGCTATGCTTTGATAGACTGCCGTCCTCGCCTGCATCAGATCACCACCTACCCTCTCAAGATTCCCACCGATCTGAGGAAACTTCCTTGGCGAAGCACATGGTAACGGAAATATATGACTGTCGCAGATTTCTGCCACATCCTCATGGTATTGGAGGGTAAGTTGATCTGCTGAAAGTTTTTGCTAACATGACTTTGTAATGATTATTTGTACAAATTTAGAGGGGTGTTGTGACCCCCCCCCCCCCAGTGATTCAATCTGATTCCTTTCAGAAGAAATATTTGCTTAACATTTTTTAAAGGTCAAACTATGGTTTCTGAAGGTGATGACCATTAAAAGAGACCAAATTGTGTTAAACTACATATTGTGGCATCTGAATTGAAAAAAGTTTATTCAAAACCTTACAGAAGTATATTCTTTAGTACAGAACATACAGAAGTCATATAATAGCAGTGCATTAAGTTCAGATGGCACTTCCACACTGCACACTGCTCTAATTTGCTTTTAAAGCTGACTCAGAGATTTCCCGAATGAGTGGCGCACTCATTTTAATCAAACACAATCAATTTTTTGTGCATGAAACTAATGCTTTGTCCCATAGCTATTTACTGTGTGAAATACCTAATCTCAAATCGAAGTCCTTCATTTAGACAATCACAACTTTGATATAACTTTTTCCGGATCCGGAATTTTTGTTATACAACACACGGTGGTCTGCTATGGCACTGTTTATCTGTACATAAATGCCTACTTGCATAAAACGAAATATCCGATCCATCTCTAACTTTGGAAATTAAGCATTTTTAGGTTTGACTAGCTTTAGATCCAAATTACCACTTTTTAAGAAATTACTAAACACAACAATAATATTCAAAATCTCTGAGTCATACTTTAAATGTGCCCTTTTTGAAACTCAACCGTTTCATTAATACAAAGGAATACTTCAGAGGAATTGAAAGATGGAATTAGAGTGGTTAAAAAGACCTCATTGCAAAATCGATTGATAATGGCATTTCAAGTGCCTGTGTTAAAGGGACACAATTGGTATGAAAAAAATATAAAGACGATAATGAAAATGGACCCTTACTGAAATCACTTTTTGAAAAACCAATTTGGGTGTTTACAATTTGTAAAAATGGAGAGTTATTAATATTATTTTCCTTGTACGCTTTACTCTCGGCCAAGACAGCTAAGGATGATACATTACTGCCAGCATTTATCAAACTTGAAAAACATGCAGTAATCAGCTCACAAACAAATTGCTGTGGTATGTGTAATCCTGCGCTTATCAACCTTTCACTTGTCAGATCAATATCTTAAAAAATGCTTACATTATCGTTTGGACATGTCATCAATTAAAAATTTGATAAAAACAATAAAACATGTTGAAACGTAAATTCTGGCAAGGATGTCAACACCATGATTTGCAGGAATTGCATGTAATTCTTTTTTTTTGGCGGTTTTTAAGAATGTAAACACCCATTGTTTTCAATGTTGTGGGAGTGCGTTCCGTAAGGGTCCATTCTCATTATGTATGAATATTTCTATACCATTGTGTCCTTTAAAGCATAAGATGTTGGCATTTTTATGATACTCTTTCGGATCTTAGAAAATGTAATGGGCGAGTTGCTGAGTGCAGAGGACTGAATCTTGTAGCAGCTCGCAGGCCAGTGCCAAGTCGGAGAAAACATGGCCGACTTGATGGGGAAGAAGAGGAGAGTCTGGGGGTGAGGTGAGCTGGCTCAACCCGCCAATCTAAGCCAGGTACATAATCATCCGCATCATCATCACCATCACCATCTAGATCTCAGTGCACGCACCCTCATCATGTGGACATCACGTCAGTGTATCGTAATAGGCTGTCAAGTAAGTAAAGGATATTAAGTTCTTTGTGAGCATCCAGGATAGGACGGTTCAGGATAGAGAGATTCAATAAGCCATTTTGGGGTAGATTTACTTGATTGCTCTTATTTTTTTGCTAACTATTGATATAATAATAATTAATTAATAATATAGGGTTAACAAATGTGCATTATTCTTGCAAGAAAAATGGTACAAATTAATCACACGCACTGAGATTTTGATTTGTCCTAATGCCAATACAGAAAACAAATAATTTGGCCTAAATAGTGATAAATAGGAGTTTTCCAAATATAATTAACCATGGAATTACAACAATTTACCCCCCGAGAAAAAGGACTCAGTCCTGCGTGAACCACACACATTTTAAAAAAGCACCTTACGCAGTACGGGAGTGCAACTGGACATTTTCAATCCACCTGCGCTACATTCGCGTAATTTGTTAACGGCTTCACTGATGTGAGGTTTTGCGTAATATGCAAGTTTCCTTGAAATTAGTCTCAGGTAAAGTGTAGAAACATATTCTGTAGTGCTCAGGGCTCTCCTGCTCCTGAGCAACTAAGGCTGTTACAGGACGACAATCAGAACAGAAGCAATAAGGAAAGATTTATTGAATAAATTTTATTTTAGATTTCTCTATGGTTGAAGTATTTTGGTATAATTGGGTGACTCATCTGTGAAACTTGTAGACTGAGACCTGCCAACACTCCTGTAATAAAACAGTGTTAATGCTATAAGACTATCTTGGGTCAGTTTTTTTTTCATAAATAGCCGTAACCAATCGGGTATAAGCCCGCCTTCGGGTATAAAGCCCCCCCCCAATTTTTTAAAGAAAATACAGTAGTCTAGCATACACTCGTAAAGCCCAGGTGGTAATTTTTAGCATTCAGAAACAATGTGGCCCAGTAATTACACAAACAAAATCACATTCAAAACTTGGAACTATTCTATAGAGCCAATCAAATATGGCCCATGCATTGGGGTGGCTTTGTTTACTATAATTGCTTTGAGAAGTGATGTGTGAAAACAATTTTTTTGTGGACTTTTTGTATTTGTTTAATGTTTTAATATGTGCTTACAACAAAAGTCATACATAAAGGTAATCTGTTCAAATTGCTCTTTGAATGATATGCAATTTTTTATCTGATATTTGCTTCCAATTCTAGCCCTCCCCCGGGTATAATCCCACCCCTATTTTGAAGTAAAATTTCCTTTTTGTGGGGGGTGGGCTTATACACAAGTGCTTACGGTAGTAGTATGAGTGTTTCTCTTTAGGGATAATTTTCCCCAATTTTTCATTACAGGTTCTTGTTCCCATGGGAGACAATGATGACCAAACTCACATTTTATGGATTTTCCCATTTGAAGATTGTGTAGGGGAAAACAGGACACTTCTGTGGGATTTGGTACAAGATGAGAATGCAGTAATTTAGAGATAAAAGGTTTGATTAATGGCTTTAATTTCCACTTTGATTCGGTAAATGTTACTTTTATCGTCCAGACCTCCATTATTTAATTTTATTTATGCAAAAGGTGGTTTGCGATTGTGCAGAGTAACTATAGCTAATTGTTTCTTCCTTTTTAAAAGACACGTGCACACTTACTACTATAAAAAGAATCTTTTTTTATGTGTTTAGCTACGATACTGTAAAAATCTTAGTGCTGACCAGTTTTTGTTCAGTCGTCAATGCCATCGGAAAGACCTTATGTCTGCATGATTCGTGTGTCCGTGTGTCTCAATTTGTGTGTGGTCAAACATTTAGTGTACACCCTTTTGGTGTTGACACTTTTTTCAACCTGTAATTTAACTTTTTAGTGCAATGGATCGAGTTCAGATTATGGTATGCTATACATTGAACAAGTTCTTATGTGGGGGTAACAGATGAGGGAGGTCAAACGTCATTAAGGGGTCACTATTTGCTCTAGAATACACCCTTTTGGTTTACATTTTTTCAACTTACGTAGTTTTTAGTGCATCATTGGGAGACAATTGCCTTAGTGGGGTACCAGATGGGAAGTTCAGGGGGTCACTTATGTCCTTTATATTGCCTCTTATTGATTCTTGACCACATTGGACAGCAGTATTTGAGATCGCCGTCCCTATTTTTAATTACTAATTACTAATGATCTTTACTTGAGAATTTTGCAAATTCTAATTGTGTATTGATGCAATAATCTGTTTTTGTCGTCAGGTACATTAGGTGAAGGTTTGACTGCCAGAGCGAAACTACTGTGTAGTCCTTGTCTGCTGGTTCCCTGAAGAGAATCACATGAAATTTGGTGTAGAGGTTGTCTGGAAAACTTCACCATCATAGGTATTTTATGTCTCTCTTCTGTGCATATAAAAATGTTGATCTTTACCATCGTTACAACATTTAAATCAATATTGGGACTTTGGTTGACCAAGGCAATTGCAAATGTTTTGTTAGAGAAAATGCTACTAGAAGAGGTTTATTAGCTTAGTTTCATGTTAACTAAATTTCTATCTGCTCTAGTGGGGTTTTAGGGTTAATATTTATAAATGTGTATGGATTAGGATTAAGGGTGTAGGGCAAAATAGGGTTGTATTAATGTTAGGGTAGCTAGGAATTGTGTTAAAGATTAGAGATCAAACAAAATTGGACACCATGATGATAAACCTGGATTCTTGGGGCAAACAACATGTGACACAATCCAATCCACTCAAACCAAAGGAATCAATTTTGAAAGCTGAGTGAGTCCCATTATGAACCTTGACCAGTACTCCTGTATTATTGCTCAAATCACCATTTCTTATGACACTTGTTTACAAAGTTAATAACTTTGCAATGACAGTTTTCTTTTATATTTTATTTTTGTATTGTTTTTCTTTGCTGGCCCCCTGTTCAATGACCAATCAAAACTTCAATGACTTTTAGCACATTGTCACCCAATAGGTGTAACTAAACATCACAGATATGCCAAACTATATATTTTATGATTCCTTATGATAAGACGAATCATTTGAGATATTCTTCAACTAAATCAAAACACTTTATCGAACTGATATGTTTAGATTCATGAGGGCTGCCAAAGGAGACCATGGGACAATATTATTTTGGCATTCAAAATTCTTAAGAAAACAATGTTTAAAGATTCTAAAAATCATGTTAGAATTTAGTTTTAAGGAGGGTGCATGAGAAACCCATATAATCTGCTAGACTCTGGGAAATGACAACATGCATGTATCTCTGTGGTGAACTGCGCTACCGCAAGCCAGTGGTATGTTGTTTCAGTGGGGAGTGGGTGTTCAGAGCAAAGTGTCCAAAGGATTTGGGCTAAACACAGTAGTGGCACCATTGATGCAATGTTAAAAGTATTATTATCTACCTGTCAGATCCACAATAGTATCCTTCCTTAGTTACATTATCATATCTAAAGCATATAAAATATTGTTAAGACAAATTCCACTGATTCTTCTTTCAGGTCATTGTCGTGTCGCTGAGGCTGTTACCAAGCTGTTTTGGTTCTTCCAGCATATAGAAACACACAATACAACATGGTAACCAGGTAAGTTCACTAGAAAGTAGATATATATCTTGTGTTCAAATAGTGTGATATGTTTCGAATCTAAAAAGATAAGACTCATGCAGGTACCCCCCTCAAAGTCACAGTCATCGATTAGTATGTAACAATACTTAGACCTTTAGAAACGGTGCTTCGCTTCTGCAGATGAGGTGATGCATGGGGCGCGCCCATGCCTTGCTGTGTTCGGAAATGTGGACCACATAAATTCAAAGTCACTCGTATCATCGATATCGGGCACCATTCTGTGAACAGGCCGATGGGCCTGGGCGCGCTCACTGCCATACAGCATCTGCATAAGCATAAGCCCGGGGTTTCTAAAGGTCGTAAACTAACTTGAAGGGTTTTTCTTAGGCTGAGGTAAATAACTATGACAATTAACGGCTTTACTTTGGTAAAGTTTGGCCATACATTGGGTTATCTGACCATTGGCCAATAAGAGACATGGAAGAAAAGCTTAAAATGATATATTTGTAAAGATATATAATGTTATTTTGATTGGTTTACTCAGAAGGTTATCATGTATATCATGTAATGAAGCCAATCAGAGATACTATAAGAAAAGGTGGTATCAGAGTACAAGCAGGTACATTAATTGTGTTTAATACGTATTGGTCTAGGTCTTCTTCTTTTTAACAGGTGGCAGAGGAAGAATTACAAATGATGGATTGTTTTTCAACAACCTAGTACACTATAAAATCTTATAGCGAGCGGGGAAAAGCTGGATAGGCGATTGTAAGTTAATATGAAGAAATTCACATCAATTTACTAACTCGTACACAACCTTAAGCCTCGTTAAATCCATTTCTGATTATTTTGGTTTATGGCAATACCATAAGACAACAGCAACTTATTTGTCGCACACATTTGAGAAAAAAAGGGAGAAATCTATGAACACCGATATTGTCTTGGTTTAGTGGAATGGGGTTGTTTCATTGATCTCTAAAATAAAATAATTTTCATTCATAAAGTGTTTAAGTGTATGAGATTGAGGTTGTCCATGATGTATTCTTGCAGGTATCGCCATACAACTGAGGTGCAGCAAGAATACAAATTTCTGACGTGTGTTCTCAACTCTTGATCCCCAGATACTTCAGTAAGTAAACAAATCTATCACAAACTGGTTTTAAACAATGAAAAAAAGGAAAAGCAAGATTACATTCCACTTAGGTAATAAAGTGACAATAGAACGTGATTTGTGTGAAACATTTCACATTGCATTCTTATTTGACATTGGTTGGACCTTTTTCCAAATTCCAAACCTTACACTATTTAATATATGGGATAAATATGGTAAATTGACGTGAGATCTTTATGCCTCAATGAATGGGCTGAACCTATTCACTTTACAATAAAGCAACCGATTTGAACAAATTTGTATTAATTTTTTTGCAGACTTAGTTAGACCAAGTGGACACGCTCGGGGAAGGCCTAGCCAAAGATTCAAATGTTCGATGATGCCATCAGCTGGTCTTGAATTCAGAAGGGAATCAAGACCAGCATGCATTGGGACTGGAAACTTTGGCAAAACATCTATCTTCAACAGGTAGCCAACACTTTGAATAATGGCAAACTTGTTTATTTCTTTGTGTTGTCTTTGTATTTGAAAGGACTGCGAGATAGTCATAAAACACTAAGACAGTTTTTGTAGGCTGCATGAGATAAGAAAAAGTTAAGCTGTGTACCTTCAGTAACGAATCAGACTAGCATAGGAAACATTGCATCTTTTTTTTTTTTTTTTTTTTTTTTTTGTTTTTTTTTTTTTTTTTAGTGCAATGATGATACAGTTCTTTCCCCATCAGATCGATAGATGCTGATTTTGATGGTAAGATTGACTGTGTAGCCTAACTAATTCTGAGCAAGTTGCTTCCATAAGTAATGTTGGGGATACATGATATCACAATGTAGGATTATAAATTTAAAAAGTATGTAGCAGTTTTAGATTATACAGTGAATTTGTCTCATATGGTTGCTAAAACTTGAAATAGTTCAACTGACAAGATCAACTCACCCACAACGCCATTTTATCTTAAATTTATTTTTAAGAGTATATTTGTTCACAAAACTCATTCACAAACAATAATGAGTTTTATGGGTCTCCACAGATGCCCAGCTGGAACCATAGAAGGATTAGCATGACCCCCTGTCTGAACCTCTTCCAGCAATGTTTTTGTGTAGTATAGCAAGCTAGCCAGCAGTTCATCATATGATAGCCCACCAATTGAAGTAAGTCTCTCAGGGATTGATCGACATTTCAGGCCCGCAAAGACCACACCCACTTGGTGACCATGCGGCTCGCGAGGTACTCCCCAGAAAAAAATCAAATGCATTTATTTTTTTTATTTTTGTTATTTTGTTTAAAATATGTTATTAAATATGTCACACATACAGAACCGAAGAACCATACTTGCATAACACATATACACACATACCACCCCCCACCACATCCTGCCCCCTGGGGGTACTTGCGTGCTGCCAAAAATGGGTCTGCTTTTCAGCCTTCTGGGATATGAATGACCCCTTTGTATACCAGGTTTTGGTGTGGGAAAGGGGTGGATATTTCAACACTGGTTTTTTTTGGGGGGGAATTAATCCATTAATCTGAAACCCACAATTCTAAAATGTTGGAAAATTAGTCCAATTCCTTCAATCTGAAGCCAAAATTTTTCAATTTGCCTAAAAAGGCCAACATTTCTAGGAAAAAAATGGTAAGCTTGTTAAATTTGGCCCAAAATAGAATCGCTTGATATTGCTATGGGGTTCCCTTTTTTGGCAAAAATTGGTATCGATATGAGTCCTACCTCAAGACTCTAGAAGGCAAGTTCCTTACCCAAACCATCTTAAAAAATGGCGCCACAAAAAAAAAAGTGGGGTCCACATGGACCCCCCTTATATACGATTATTTGCTTGCGGCTCGCAATAGTTTAGGACCAAACCAATGCGGCCTGCGTCAAAAAAGTTGGACAAACCCTGTGTATCACAACCAGTGTTAAATAAAGTTTGTGTATTATCGCTCAGGCTGCCTGCAATGACCCATTTATGGAAGATTGCTCTTAGAGCCAGGAACACAGATGTTAGTCTGATCTGCAATCCAGTATATAAAACTCTGACTATGTCAATGAAGTTTCTCGCTCAGTGGCGTAGTCATTTAGGGTACTTTCAACTACCATGTGTAACATTGTTTGTGATAGTGATTAAACATAACCTAGTAAATTGTAAGTTTATTACAGCTAAATATAGTGACTAAGCATGCAGTATGTAAGATTGAATAGCCATTCTTGCACTGTTTGTCCAATCAAGCAAACTTACCCACACAATAGTACAAATATAGTCATTAATACATAAAAGAAAATATGTTTGGTAGAAATGAGAAAAAAATGTGGTGAAAGACTTTTTAATTGACTTCTCATGAATGATTGTGACCATCCATGGCCGTATAAAAGAAAACATTCATAACCAATCAAATGCTAGTGAAATTAAAATGGTGCGCCCGCAGTCGAGTGCCCATCTCTGGCTCTGGATTGGGCCAGACTCAATCATATAATGTTGCTGTGGGGGTTCTCCACTCCTCCACCACGTGAGTCTATTTACATTCCCAGCACATGCCAGTACCCATTTATATTACGAACTTTAGAAAACCGGGCTTATGCTTATTGCAGATACGGTGATGCAGTGAGAGCGCCCATGCCCAGCTGCTGTTCATTAATGTGACCTCGATATCGATCGATACGAGGGAACTTTGAATTCATGCGGTCACATTCGGACCACAGCTGCTGGGCATGGGCGCGCTCACTTGCATCACCGATTCTGCATAAGATAAGCCCGGTTTTCTAAAGGTCTTAATTTGGGTGGAGAGAGAGGCAAGCAGGTAAAGTGCCTTGCCAAGTGCACAACACAGTGCGACAGCGTGCTCGAACCCACAAAAACGTAGCTTATGCGCGGTGAACGCTTGGGGGATCCAACTCACCACATGTACCCCGCGGCTGGTGAAAGCTTGAACCATGGTTATGACCAAGTATAGTAGATCGTTGAATGATGAGATGTGTTTCATCAAATGAGACATGATTTTGGACTTGAGGGTGAGGGACTTTTTTGACAGAGCATTAGCAATGTATGCTAACCAATTCACTCAACAATTGTAGCATGTATTAATAGTTACAGAGCATTTAAAGTGTGGGAGTGACTTGTGTACTCTGCATAGCATTGTTCACTGGCTACTGTCAAGAATAAAGTCCCTCCCCCCAATCCCACAGCCACTATTTTCCCTTTTTTATTACGACCCGTATTTCAATGCGGCCATTCTCCCTAGCCCTACAGGTGCCAGCTCCTCAGCCATGTACATTTTTACTTCTCGAATGAGACTTCCCCCCTCCTCTAACTGACCCCTTTTTTTTTTTTTCTTTCCTTTTTTTCCCGAAGGTCCTGCTGAAATTAGCTTTAGTGTGTGCAGTGTTGAGCATTTTAAGTATGGCAGGAAATTCTGACCTCCCCAGTTGTTTTGTGGCTGGATTGATGTATATCATAGACGCATTACTCTCACAGAAGGCAAATGGGTCGTTAGCGAAGGAAGAGGGAGGTTCATCAGTCGATGTATGCTGTCTGTCGCAGCATCGGAGAGCCTAGATACGACACAGGAATCTAGTATGTTGGTGCTACAGAGGGGACTGATCCTACTTTAAAACACACTTGGAAGCATTTAGGAAGAGGTATATCGCTACTCGCAAAAAAAAGGTGGGAAAGGAAATTTAACAAATGAGATGATGCAACTGGTTAGAAAAGGAAATATGCCCAGAACTTTAATTTTCAGGATTGTAAACTATTTTTGTAATGTAGTAAAGGCATTTGGAGTATTTCTGATCAGATTGGAGAATGTTGAATGACAAGCATGGTGTTAATATTCAACCTTCCCAAATTATATTCTGCATAACTTTGGTCATCAATAATAAAGGAATGTATTGTCTACTTAAGGCACTGTCAGTGATTGCTAAATCAGATAATCGTAAAAATATCAACATCAGATTTTTGTATGTCTGCTAAAAAGAGATAGGTCTTCCAACATACCCTACAAGTTCTAAACCCAAAAGCAACATAATAAGAGCAAAATCGATATTTTAGTGATTTACTGTCCGTACGGACCACTTACTACAACACGTTAATTCAATGGAAATTCATATCTTTCCAACGGATGTGCTCTTACTTTTCTCGTCAATTTTTCAGTGTAATTACAAGAATTTTACAGACTTGTCCTTCACTGTTAAGCTATTACTGCAAATTTCAAATAATTTTGATCTTTATGGTGAATCAGATAGGGCTTTATTTATTCATCAAGTTAAAAAATAAATTAAGCTCTATGAAAAAAAAAAACCATGGGAGAAAAGCATTGAGTAAATTACTAGAGCTTGGAAACCTGGAAGATGAACCCTTAAAGAAAATGAGGGAATAATTTTTTTGCTTTTGCTCAACTCTAAATATTGAAATTCCTGTTCTCAAAGACTTTTATTGAATCAACACTATTGCATTGTGTTTTCTGTCTAAAATTCAACATTGTTAAATGGTTTAAACATTTGGTAAGTTATGTCACTTATCAAACAGCTATGCCTATCACCTACGGAAGGGCTAGTTAGAAGGAAAGCAGGATTCACAAGCCATCAGAAAGCATGTAGGTGGGGCCATTCACAGATTCATAGAGTTGTTGCCAGCTGGCTGGCATGTCAGATAAGGTAGGAAACAAGGCGTATGTGGAGAGCTGCAACACAGTTTGTAAGTGCAATAGCTGCCTGTTGTATCATTTGTGTGCTGCTACTATGGTGAGGAATATTTGTGTGCTGCCATGTATTGGTATAAACTCAAGTAAGTTCTTTCCTTGAGTCATTGGATCTATGAAAGCGTTCTACAGATGACTGGGTCACCCGAAGAAACCATTTCAAAGGTACTGTCGGTGTCACTGAAGAAACCTTTCAAGAGCCCACGACCCAAGGACTTGGCTTAATAGCATGTTTGATGGGAATTCTGACAAATGGAGCTATTGCACTTACACCCTTGTTGCATCACACAAGGGAAGGTTGGATTTTGTAGGGACGGTGGAATTTCAAAATGTAGTTAAATTTACCACACGCTAAAATATTAGGAGTTATGGGTGATATTAGTTGTGGTGCAACAATTTTAAAGTAACCTGTTTTCATTCTAACAACTATGGAAATTCGAAAATTTTAAAAGAACACTTCAATAGATGTATTTGTTCCACTAATCAACGACATGTTAAGGAAACTGAGGCTTTTGTAAAATTGGGAATTGACATATAATCTGGGTTGATATGGAGGGAAAAGGGAAACCCAGGGAAAGCAAAACTTAAAGACATATCGTGATTTGCTAAATCAGCAAATCGAAAAAATCATCAAAAATCAGATTTTGCTGTATGCAACAAGTACAGGTATCCTAACATACCCGGCAAAAGATAAGACCAGAGAGCAACCTAACTAGGACAAAATCGGAAGATTTAGTCATTTACTGTCCCGAACGGACAATTTACTACAAAATGTAATTGAATGGAGGGGAATCGTTATCTTGGAACGCCGCCGTTTCATTCTTTTTCTGTCGATTCTACAGCTGAAAAGGTAACTTATGAGAAGTCTACAGTTATCCTTCACTTTGAAATATTCTGCAAATTCAAATATTTTTCAAATCACTGATAGTGTCTTTAAGGGATGAGTGTTAAACAACCCAGTTAGTGGCTCAATGCCACAGAAGAATAGATACGGGAATTTGAAGAGAGATGCAGGAAAACTGGTTTGACCATTAATGGTTTGTGTGTGTGTTTGATGGATGGTGATAAGGATGGTGTTCAAAGAACATAGTGCCTTTTCTGTTAATTGTACACTTACTTCTGATATCAGAACTGGGAAAATTAAACAAACCTTCAGATTGTACAACATAAGTTGTAACCTTGCCTGTATATCCACTCAAAACAGTTCACTCTTGAACTCAGCACCAGTGACCTATCGCTGACCTGAGGGACAGAGGTCACGCCATTTAGCGAACGTTTTCAGCAGCAACAGATGCAAGATTCACAGCATGATCAGCAGCAGCCCAAGTCTCCCAAACCTTCCATTCACCCTCAGTTTGCCCATATAGCCGTCTGGCTGGGTGCTCACAAGGCCCGGTGAGGATGATATCAGCTGGAAACGAGTTGACCCCTGACCTTGATGAGAAGACATCAAGGAGATGGGATTAGTGATCTACAGGATGAATCTTGAAATGTTGTTAAAGCAGATTAGGGGAGAATTGTGTGCAAATAACAGATAAAGTGACTTTGAAATTAGTTTTTGATCAGAGTACTAGATTCTATAACTTAAAGACCCTTTAGGGGCAAGTGCCAAAAGGTAATGGGATAAACAATGGGTTACAGTTTAGTCATGATTTATACCCAACCTATACAACAGGAGTGGGATTGGGGCAGTGCATGTAATACGAAGGTAGCCGGTTCGAATCCGGCCGGATGGAGTGCAATTTTTTTTTTTTTTCCCAAACACTGTCGTGCGCTGGCTGTCTCAAGGGAAAGATTAATTCTAAAGGTCCAGGGGCCAGATCGCTAATAAGCCTCGTCCCCAGAAGCCCAAGATTTTACAGGAAAAGTGGTCAACATTTTGGTATCAGAAGAAAGTACATTTTTCTATTTACCCTTTGTGAAATCTTAGAGCCAAATGATGTTGGTTTGGAAGTTATGATCGAAAACGTGCCCCCATTTTGGTCTCGACCAATATTAATTTTACACAGAACTCTATGGGGCTTACAAATCAGTTTTTAGATGCTCGCATCAAAACGGATTCAAAATCGCGCGAAACTTTACCGATGGGGTTTTGGAAGTGAAGGCCAATTTTAAGATTGAAAAACTTCATATTCTTAAATCGGGCCACCCCTGTTAATAAATATACATCCTTGTTACCGGGAGAAGCTAATTAGTAAAGTTCAAAACAATATAAAACTCGTATAGTTACCCTATACATCTTCTGATGATATCCGCTAGGAAAGCGAAAGAACACCTTTCCAAACCTAACACCTATATAGATGATATCTCTCGCTCCTTCTACCAACCCTTCCTTGATTAGCTTAGTCGGTAAGAGCGTAGTTTGCATGTAATACGAAGCTCACCGGTTGAATCTGGCCAAGCGCACATGGGTTTTTTCCCCAACTTGTCGGAGCTGGCCGTTCCAGGAAGATAATAACGTAACTTGTTTACCTGGAGAAGTAAGTAGTTAAATTTCAAAGCATTGTAGTCCTGTGGATGTGTTAATCTTGTCCCACCAACATGGTTGGTGACTGGAAGTCATATGAATACTGTCTATATTTGATAATTCCATTGAGGTTGAAAGTGTTTTCTGATAAAAGTATTTCTTGCCTTCTAAGCTTGTGTTGTATCCTTTGGCGCATTGCGGAGAGAGAGAGGAGAGAGGAAAAAGACGGCATGGATCAGCCAGCCTCCTGCCCTACCCGCACCACCCCAGGATAAACTACCGATGATGTGCTTCTAGAGGAACCACATTTAAATGTCTCTTCCACACTGTTACAGCAGCTAAATGACATATAAATGTGAAAACTTGGTATTATGTTGTCTTTAAAATCTTTTATTAATAGATAAATTCTTAGGCTGCTGTGGATGATGCATTTTCTTTCCCCATCAGTCGATTAGATGTGCATTTTGACATGTGGTAGATGTTGTCATTTAAAGCCAACAAAATATGAGCAAGCCTTAAAGGCCAAAAAAAAAAAATTGTTTGCTTGTCCACAACTGATTTTAAAAAAATGGGTCGTGTCGGTCGGGAAAAGTTTTTTTTTTTCCTTTCTATTTTCACCATCTCCCAACGCCAAAACCGCACATGCCGCTTGCAAAAAAATGTTATTCAACAGCTCCAAAGTCCCGGTTGGATCTGTGGGTTGACCATGGACAGTTTCAGATGCGGCACACAAAAGTATATGCCTTCAAGTGAAGACAGGAAGCTCTTCAAGTTGAAGTGATCGTAACAGTTCTTGTAAATTTTGACACGATTGACGCTGCCGATCTTAGACAGCTAGAGTTTTGCTCCATATGTGACAAGGATCGCCAACGGAATCTTGTCTGTGGACGTCGCCATTCTTGGAAGAAAACTAAAAAAATCCCACCGGGTTGATTTGCGCACAGACAGAATATATTGTGCCCCGTCAAAACATGTTCAAGTAAAATTTAATTTAAAAAAAAAAAAAAAAAATACATACAAAATAGCATTTGTAAAATGATAGTAAAGAATTGAAAACCCGCTATTCACTACTGGTTTAATCGGTTTACTTTATTTTAACGGCGAATTTGAACCACGCGATATTGTGTGATGCCCCACCGCGGTTGTGTGTGTTCCCAACGGCATTCGAAAGTCTAGAAAGGTGGCGCTGGGACGGTGGAACATCTCGTTTGAGGGCATGCGGACACGGATGCGGAAGGCTTTTATCTTCCATGTTGACATTTTTCCGACGGGGGTAGTTTGTCAATACGGGGTAATTTAAAGGTGTAAAATTCTGAAAAAAAAAAAACTTTCTTGAAAAAAAAAAGTGTTTACAGTCGCAAAGCAAATGACGGTCGGTCGGAAAGTGGACAAGAAAACAATTTTTTGTTTGGCTTTAAGGAAGAAAATTTAAGGGATAATTTAATATTTGTAACATCCAGCAAATATCCATTGAAGAGGATGCCAAAACATTCATAAATGAAGCCATAGGGTACTTAAAGAACATGAGGCAATGACACACAAGAAAAAAACTATTGTTCAGTTGTGGGAGAAAAGGGAATCTTAAGATAAGGACTGAAAATCCCTGGCCCTCAGATACATTTGTTATCATTGGGGAGTGACATCTCAAGTGTTAGGCTAATATTATTGGATAATTATACTTAGTTCTGTAAGTCATAGGGATTTTGTGGAAGCCTAGGCACATTGGCTGCAAGTTTGATATCAAAAGGTCTGCATATGGACTATTCAGATTTGCCCACTGAAGATATAATGAAACTCTTGGACCAGACATAATAACATGAATCGACCCCTTCTCCATAACTTAGATTTTGCCAGTCCCTACAAACTTCAAACTGCACTGGGAAACCCTCCATCATGAGTTCCCCAAAAAGTTTCTCCCCTTGACACAAGTTTAAGCTGCTGCTGAAAAGCCAGCAAAATTTGCAAGTATTTGTTAATGGGGAAATGAGCGATAAAAAACCCCTGTCACCATAATATAAATTTATAGCTGTTTTGTTAGGATGAAGACCAGGATTGAAGAGACAAAATAGAGGTTGCAGAGGCCGAGCCCACAGATGTTTGTCACGCAATGTGTGGGACCTACTTATGCTGCTTCCGACTAATTCTGATCTGACCTCAAGAAATTCAAGGGCCTTGACACCATCAAGGTTTTGTCGTTGTTTCTTGTTTAATTCACAAATTAATTTGAATTTATAAAACTTAATTAAACAGCATTTGTGTGTATATGTTGGTACCAATTTTTTTAGCATTTTACTTTGTTTTGTCATTTGCTGCTTGCATATGTTATTTTCCTTATAAATAGCAAACTGAGTTTTGGTAATACTTTCCTGGTAATACTTCCATTAAAAAAGTTAAATGCATGTAGATTTAGGTCATTAATACCCAACTGACGATATAGTTTGTTGGTTTGACGCTGTTGGTACTAAATTACTTTGTGTTGTGTTACAGCTAAAATCTCAGCTAGCAAATCTATTTTATGTGATACTTAAATTATAAGTAGTGAAAAAAGGATTTGTAATATCAAATTTCATCTTTGATGCATGGGCTAAGGAGGAGCTCAAGAATCAGTTTTAAAGTTTCAATATTATCTGTAGTATCACTGATGAACACAAGCTTGGGGAGATTTTAAGATGCATATGCTGACATAGCTGATAGATAAACAATGTTTTTGTTATTTCAATTGCTGCCCATACAGGAGCCAATGGAAACATCTGAAGACAAAGAAATGACCCAAAACAAGACACCGATGAAGATGACTCAACTGCTAAGAAATCTGAGTCTGAACCATCAGAGCCACCAAGAGCTGACTGGGCAGATCTCCTGGATGAGAAGCAGACCAATAAGCTACTCTATTAACTGCAATAGTGGCAGCTCTAGGGCAGCCATTCGAAAAAAGAGGCGGTTACCAGCTCTTTGTTAATATTAACAACAATTTTGTTTAAACTACAAAGTCATATTAACTTGAGGTACTCTCAAAACTCATTATTCTGTATTAGAAAAGGCATGAAGTGTAATTTCCACATGCTAGTTTAGGCCTACTAATGAAAATTTAAAAATGGCTTCACTATTTTGTAATATTTACGTTACAGGCATGCAGTCAGTGGAATTAGATTAGGAATTCCGTCCATTACTATTCAGAAGTTGGTTGTTATTGAGTAAAGGGTAAGATACTAATCACCAAGAGGTAGAATATTGTAACAGATTTTTTCAAAGTGTACATATTGCTTTTCTTGAATAAAGAACCAAGCTTACAATGAAATTATGATGCTCTGTGTAAAAACATTCTTAAATCCATGATATAAAAACAAAATAGGTGGTAAAAACAGCAGCTTGTGAAAATAGAAAGTGTGGCATTTGATATTTTGAACCCATTATATTTATAAATTTTGAACTCTGACACTTTACAGCCATGTGGATCAGTAGATGCAAATCTTTTTGTGTGTGGAACTGATGATCTTGATATTGGGTGGGTAATTACAGAGCATTCCCAGCAAGAGTGATTCATGCTTATTTAGTACAGCATCTGATGAGGCAGCCCAGGAGTCTTGGAATATTATGGTAAGTGTCCAATTTGGGTTATCATGTTGACACTGTAGATCACAGTTCTTCTTGTAAACTTTCTAAAGTTTAATTTCAAGTCATAAAAATGGTTTGGGTTTTTTGGTGGGGTGTTTTTTTTTAATTTTGGGGGGAAATATTTGAAATTGAATTTGTAAGTATGAAATCTAAGGTTGGATTATGGACTACGGTGTCCTCGACAGATTTTGCTGATGTGGAAATGATGAAAATTGAATGAAATGCGAGAGAAATGAAACAGAGTAAGAATTTTATAATTTAATTTTTTCCCCTAAAATTTGTTTTTGAGGTGGTATTTAAAATTTATGTTTAAATTTCCCCTAGACTTTGTACAGGGACAGGCTTTGGCACTGTGCCACATGGTCAAAAATTGAAAAATTGCCGAAAAAACATATTTTGTTAATATTTTTTTTTTTCCTCAAGTTGTAGGATTATCAATAAGATTTTTTTGGGCCGCCAGCTATAGATAGCTGGCAGGACCAAATTAGCAATCGTTGTTGCGTTGTGTATGTATGTATGTTTGTTTGTATGGTTGTGTGTGTCCACAATAATTGTTAAGTTTTTTCAGGGGCGGCCCACAGCTTTATTCTTTGAATATAGCGAGCGCGAAAGCGAGAACCGCGAAAAGAAATTTAGTTAGTTATGTATTTGAAGAAAAATTGTTATTTCTTTGTTTTTTTTCTGTTGTAGTCCAGACAAATTTTATAATAATTTTGGTTACCAAACAACTACCAGGGTTTCGATTAGCATATGGCTTCCATCTCAACGAGAAGTAATTACTTCAAAAATTAGGGACATTTTTTCAAAATAAAAACACAACAAGAAATTAATCTAGCCACTTGAAATTGGGAAGGAAAGGAAAGATGCACACTGATATTATTCCTTCTCAGAACCAATTTTATATAAATGGATGGATGAGCACGATACAAAAGAAAAATATTGGTCGAGCTATAAGTTTTAAAAAATATGTGCGAGACGCGCAGCGTCGAGCACAATATATTTAAAACTTATAGCGAGATCCATATCTTTGTGTATTGTGCAAAAAAATCCATCCAATTTTATATTATTATGTTTTCAGGAATCGGACTTGAACTCACCTAGTGAAGAGGTTGACTTAATAAATCAACTTAGTTTTATAAACAGCCAAGGGACCATTAAAGGATCGGAACCAGGGTAAAAACCAGAAAAACCACCAAAAATATGTAACCAGCAGGCATCTAGGAACCACCAAAATACTGCACCCAGTAGCAACTGGGAGGAACCACAAAAATTGAAACCCTAGCAAGATGTGGAAACACCAAAACTTGGAACCACCAAAAATTGGACCCCGAAAGCCACAAGGAACCTATAAAATTGAACCAGTAGACACTGGGAACTACCCAGAAATGACACAGTACAACCCCAGGATCCACCAGAAATTGGAACCAATAAGCAGAGGAACCACACATAATTGGAACCAGTAGCAACTGGAACTCAGCAAAAAATCATCCATCAAGCCACTAGAACTTCCAAAAATTGAACCAGGTAGACACTTGAACCTGAGAATACAACCACAATCCACTGGGACCCAGCAATACATGGAACAGTAGCTACTGGGAACCACCAATAGGAATGTAACTAACAGTCACAAAACCACAGAAAACCAGGAACCCAAAATAGAAACATTTAAACAGGAAGCACCCCCTCCCCCCCCCCCCCCCAGTAACCAACTGGAACACCAAAGGAATGTAACCAACAGCCACAACTAACCACAGAACCTGGGAAACAACAAAATGTTTGTCAAAAATTAGCAGCACGTTCCCCCACCCCCCCCCACAACACACCACACTGAAATGGACCATGCAATACTCCCTCAACCACTGGCTAGATTAATTGTCACTGTACATTCTGATTTCTGATGTATTAATATGTGACCTGCTCCCACGAAACCCTGATAAGTCGGAAAATTTTAATTTTTGAGATATGTGCAGATTTAAATGCTGAGAAAACGAGCTTTAAAATGACCTATAACATGTCATCATTGCTCTTCGTTTGTCCATCAAAAAATCAATATATGCCTTGAAAAAGTCTTTTTTTTCTATTGATTTACACAAGTTTTCAATTAACCGCATTTCTCTCTAAAGTCTCTGGCGACTTTGTCCTGGTTTTGTGGGAGGCATGTCACATATGTGAACTGTCACTCTATCACCATAGTGGGATGAGTTGTCCAGTTGGGAGACTTGGTCATCACCAATGCCGCAATTTGCATAATATTGGTTTCTGAAAGTGTGTAGAACTATAGCCTGGAGATTCTGAAAGACCTAATAATCATATTAAATTGGATGGATTGAACCCAATTATTGGTCCAGCTATGAAGTTGCGAAAATAATGGGCGAGACGCAGTCTCGCCCAATATTTAAAACTCAATAGCGTGAACCATAAATTTGGGCATAATCATCCGATTTTTTTTCTTATCATGTTTCAGATCCGATATTTTCAACACTTGGACCCCTCAAACATATAATCAAGTGAATTGGTTGAGAAATCCGGATTCTATAGGTCACTTTTTCTGGAGAGCGTATTAGCCATAATCCTACTTAAGTAGACAAAGTAACACTTCAATTTCTGATTTTTTGAAGGTCTGAACATCTTATTTTTTTCATTCCCAAACAGTTATCAAGTTGTGGGCTTAAAGCACCATCTCAACTTTTCATGTCTGTAATTTTACAACTAAACCACCCGGTCACCAGTGGAGTGTGGTAAGCATACCGTCAAGATTTGTCTTTAAAAAATTTTAAACATTTTTCTTTCAAAAGGTCTGAAAAAAGAAGCATTTTGTCATCAGGATACAACATACCACATGTAACTTTTGTGAGTGGGAAAAATCCTGTCAAAGTGCTGATTGTCCATCTAACCTGGACATTTTATGAGGGCGTTTCTGAACTGAATACACTTCATCTTGATCTTAATGGGGACATTTTCTGTTATATAGCTTTATCCTCCTGACCTACTTCAAAAATATGAATTTTATGCCATCAGAAACGTTAGGCTAAAGTAATAGTATGTGTACCCAAAACATTTGCAGATTCAACTATCTGAAATAAATAGAACTTTTGATTTCGTCTGTTAAATGCACAAATTTAAGCACAGTTGGCGTGGAGCCGTGATGAAAACATTTACTAACATAAAAAGATACCATCAGGATCAGAAAAATTAAAAAAGTGATCTTTAAGAATATATTAATTGAACAAGTAAAAAAAGGAGACCCTAAGAACACACATTTCCTTAAGGGTTATGTACAGGCAGGTATTGTTCAAGTTGCTACTTCAAATAATATGGATGACAGCTTGAAATACATAGTAATCAAAAAAATGTGCATGAAAAAACACAAAATTTACCCTGACGTGTTTACTCCACTGTGACGCAGTTGATGTTTTCAGGATCTGAATATGTTCGACTTTCTATGCTGAAAAATGAATTGGTGAAGAAATGAGGTAGATATGAAAGATTTTGCAGTTGATCCATTTTTACCCATTCCAATGGGATTTACACAGTTTAAGCTGGGTTTTCAGTTCCATTATTTTGTCGGAATATGGTGACAAAATCTTTTGGATCAGCGTTTGAAAAATCTTTCAGATCACTTCATTTCTTCCACTAAATTACGTAATTTTTTCAGCATTGAAAGTCAAAAATATGCCAGATCATGAAACATCAACTGCGTCACAGCTGAGTAAACAGGTATGGGTCAAAGTTTGTGTTTTTTCCTGCACCAAAATTTTTTGATTCACTGTAGAAGGCCGAGGTGAAAGTTGAGCGTACAGTAAACTTGCATAACTCTTTATACCATTTTGCAAACATGAGTAACTGATACAACACACGCCATTTTCTTCCTCTCCTTTCAGTGGCAGCAAGACAGTTTAGCTTGCGTCTTTAAAACGTATCAATGGAGTTTGATCTGGAGCAAGCACAGATGGAGATGGGTCAGGATGATGTCTTTGATGAGCAAAGACGTATGATGGAGGTACCCGTAAGAAGGCCCGCAAGTCAAAGGAGGAGCAGACGGGGAGGGTTCTGGAAGTGGTCAACCAGGTACAAAGGTAAGTCAAGTAGTCTCAAACCTTTTGGAAAGTTGATTGATATGTGGTTGTTGACATTTAGTTATCGTATGGGTTAGTTATGTATAAATGAAAAGAAGGAGCAGAAATTAAAGTGCTTTTTTTTTTTTTTTTTTTTTTTTTAAGGTTTTGTTTGTTTGTTTTTGTATCTGGAAGTTACAGCCCCTTGCTCCAAAAATCTTAAAAAAAATCATGTGGACTGTTGTCTTAGTGTGCTATCATAGCAGAACAGGTTGGCACAGCATCTTACCTCGCCTTTCTCATTGAGGTCTTGGGTTTGATCCCCGGTAGGGGCTCATTCTTGGTGGTTTATGTGAATTTGGTTACTAGTGGCATGCAGGTTTTAATCCAGTACTCGTTCTCCTGCCTCTAAAATCAAGCTTCTTGACATAAATCGTTCTGGTAAGGTGGGTTCTCTGATGTGCTGAGCCTTTCATGGCTGCCGCCACAGCACTTTGACACATTTACGTGGATAAGTTGTGCGTTTAAAAAATCTTTATTATGTGCAGATAGATTTTATTTTCTCTGCCAAGGGAATCAAAAAAAATGTCTTTACTTTTCTCAATTCATTACATTTTTTTTTTTTACAGTGGCCTGCAATGAAATTTAAAATCACCATCATTATCAACGGATATATTGGAATTACTTTTTTTTAGAGGTCTTTGAATAAATAAACAAAACGTACTAAAAGAACAAAATGTGCGTTTAAAGCATTCAGATTTCTTGAATTAAAAGTTTCCCATTCTCTTGTAGACATTACTCGAGTACTGTCAACAAGATGGCGTCTTACCAAAGGTAATTGAGCGTTGCCTGTTTATGAGGCTGTGCCCCGGAGACATTACGATGCAGGCCGGATTACTGGGTTGGTACACTATGCAATGCAGCTGTTGACATCCTGGGCTTTCAGTGACCCAGATGTAAGATACAACTGTGCCAAAGTAAAAAATTTGATAAGGGCTGCAGAGATTTGTTATGAAGACTAGTGAGGTAAGATCCAAGGAGTATAGTAGATTATTGAAGCCTCAGTCTACGCTCCTCCGCCAACACCAAACAAAACTTCC
The DNA here is from genome assembly GCA_023653785.1 of Ophioderma brevispina. Taxonomy (NCBI): domain Eukaryota; kingdom Metazoa; phylum Echinodermata; class Ophiuroidea; order Amphilepidida; family Ophiodermatidae; genus Ophioderma; species Ophioderma brevispina. Next base: position 9,778 of record JAMKCH010024790.1, on the reverse strand, counting down.
CCAACTCAATGCTGCAGTCTTGTTTAGCGGAGAAATATCATTTAGAAATTTGGAATTAACTGGTATTCACTAAGGCTCTTTTCAGTATGTGCAACTTCTCTATAATTTGACCAATTCTCTTTAAAGGGTATTTATGAATCCATGCCTCATCCCCCCGACTGACTTTTAAAAAAAAATGATATTTCTATCATATGAACCGTTGCCCTAAGTATTGTAATCTTACGTGTTAGATTAGTTAGTCTAGAAGGACATTGAATTTTGTATTTTTCTGGCCGCAAACGGACAGAAATTACAACACAATGGCCTTGGGGCAGTGATCCAGACATTTTTCATTAGACATCAAAATACATTTGTCAGAATCAAACTGAAATTTTGGAAATAACCTTTCTCAGGGATATATAAAGGTGTAAATCTACAACAAAAAATGACTGGTGCTTAGAATATTGAAATGCACCTTTAATTATCTTGATACAGACATTCTGGGAGATAAAAGACGTTACATTTTGTGATAGATAGAACCAGGATGAAACTAACATTAAGCTTCTAACAAGCCTCAGTAGTGGTGGTCGAAGTGGTCAGAATTGGAAGTATAAAGGGGGGGGGGGGGCAGTGGATAAGCCAGTTATAATTTCTTCTTGATTCAATTACATATATTTAAGAATACGCAAGTGAACAATTGATTCTTTTGTAAACCACTATTTTCCAGCTGATGCCAATTGTGGTCATTCTCAATTTGTAAAATGTTGCTGTGTTAATATCTGTGGGAAGCCTCAGTCTTAACATCAATTAAAGACTTACTTAAGTTTTAAACTAAGGTAAACCGAAAATAACCTGTTGTTCTTATTACACAGTTGTGTTATCCGGCGTGAGGTATGCGAGGGTTTATTCAGGAGGTGCGAGAGGCAGCGCCTATCATGTCAGCGGTTTTCTCGTGGGCTCTGCTCTCCAGTCTACTCAGCTTCCTGTCAGTAGCTCAGGGGATTGTGCCAAAGAGGTAAGGATTCAAGCATTGGCATGCCATACACAATCTCAACACTTTATGTGTATCCATTTACAACAGTTCATTGAATGTTTCCTTTAGGGATGGATTAGAGACACCATGTTTCATCCTTGCATGATCATTCATCAGTGCGACTAATATCAAACTTGAGAGCAACGTGAATGTCGCCGAGTTACAAAGAAATGATATCAGTAGCTTCCCAAATTGCATGCCATCCATTGGAGGTTTTTGTACAGGTACTGATGTGAATCGTGCATTTTAAGAATGTTTCATCTCAACGATTAACAGACTACCTGTATAAAAATATCAATTGGAAGCAATGCATTGGGGGAGAAGCTATGATATCTTATCTTGCCTATTAAATGATATAGGAATAATTTAACTTCTCAAATCATTTCCCTCCTGACTACTGGCAAAGTGAGGCTGTTCCATGGAAATTGGTGCCCCTGTAGATCGTTATGATAAGATTCACCATCATTGGTGCCAGCCCTCCTACGCAGGACTTTGTTGTGTGTATTAAAGTCTGACGGCCTTAGTAATGGAGGCAGGTTTCATAGGTGTATTTTAGTATTTATATTTTTGTTGCGGTTTGTTTACCTGACAGAGAAACACATGCCATTGTGTATTTTTCATGCTTGTCGTGACATAGTTACCCATTGATATCACTTTAGGACTTTATATTTATAAATATATAATAAGAGGTGCTGAAAATAATAATATATGGTAGCTCATTATTTCTTGGACATATACTCTGTATGCCGCTTCCCGCCAAAAACAGTGGCATAGGTCGGGTTGCAGTATGCATGTATGGTGTGGTCCCAGCAAATAAGAGAGTGTTCATTGAAATTCAGTTAATATGGAATAATATCAAATTTGAAGTACATTGGTTCCTCCTGTAAATTGTTCTGATTTAATATCAAGTATCATAGATTTTGCCTTGTTGATCATCTCTAATTTTAATAAAAAATCATTTGTTTGGCTCAACTCACAGAAGGACTTTGACAGAGGGTGATGTGATGACAACGGTCGGTCCTGGATGTCGCAACTACTTCGGGCGCTTGGCTCCACTTGTAGACAATATGGCAGGGCACCGTGAGTTAGGCAGATGGGGGCGCTTGTTCCAGCAATTCAAATGGAAAGAAGGTGGTCAAATATGGAAATCTATAGCAAAGCACCTGCTGAATGCATCAAAAGGTAGCTAGGAGAGAATAATTTCAGTATATAATTGGTTACAAATTGATTGAAATCGCAGTTTAATTTACAAGTTCTAGTGGTTAAGTGTACTATAGATATTTTAGAAAAAGTGATGCACCACCTAGAATTGATGGTCGAATACTACAGGTACATTTTTGGCTTACGAAAGTAAGGTCTATAAAAGAGTGCTGGGTGATAGATCAATATGTTCATCAAAACTTATTTCCCATTACGCCACAGTATGAAATACAAAACAGTGTGTGATATGGAGGAGTCGAGGTAAAGGTCTATAGGGCCCAAAACAACTCACCCCCTTGGAATACATAAACACACAAGAAACAGGGCATAACTATCAAGAACGCCAGAAAGTGTTACACTTGTAACACTTGTACCACATTTCTTGTTAGACTAGTTAATACTCTTGGTTCCTGTATTTGTCTGGTGACTCTTTGCATGTATTGTGAGTAGGGTCTCTACCAAGAAACCTGGAACCATTTTTGACATCAAGTCAGTAACTGTCAAGTGTAAGTGTGTTGGCCCTGGCGTTTGTTTGGTATAATAGCCAGGGTCACCGACCTGTAACACCAGTTCTTCATATATCTAGCAATGCCTTGTATTACACTAGTAGGTACAGGTATGCAATAACAATATGATTTTGTCACACATTGAGTAATGGTACCTCTTAAAAAGTGCAACGAGAGATTTCACATATAAGGTGGTCCAAAATAAAAAAATCTAAAGGCTGATTTTGGCCTGATGTAAGGCGTTCCGTCAAAATATCCCCATTTGAAAGGAATAAGTGAGAAATAGTTTTCTTTCTTTTGTATAAAATTGTGAAATTTCTCTTTTTCGTATAGGAGCAAATACGAAATTCAGCTATGTTTACATGAAATATAAACAAATCAAATCGCCTTTTTTTTCTCTCTTTAAGAACATTTCAGTAGCCAAACACAAGGTAAGAAATTATTGAGTGTCCTAATCTATTGATAATTAACTATTTGACCAATAGGTGGGTGCCTTCAAAATCTCTCGTTGCACCTTTAAATTAGAAAGTTTTTTCTTTGTAACATAAATATGAGTCTTTTCTCCTTTGAATGCCACTTCATCATTTTATTGACTTTGTTTTGTTGTACTATTTGTGCCATTTGTGTGTGTGATTGCCATTTGTTTTGGGGTCTGTGTTTGAATTGGAAATTAATGTTACTGGTAAAAAATGTGGTAGATAACATTAAAACTGTGGGTATGACAGCCCAAACAATTAATGTACCAGTGGGGAGGGGGTTCTCACATTGGGAGGGAGTATGGTTCTCTCACATTGGGAGGAAGTATGGTTATGTACCGCCTTCAGTCCCCCTCATTTTCAGGCTCTTTTTCAGTTCCAGTGACTCCCATTTTAGGAACCATTTCATTCCAGAGACCCACTTTTCTTGTCCAACCCCAATTCTACCAATTTTCTTCAAAAACTCCTCAAAAATTACTAGAAAAAGAGGGAGATCGCAGCTTATTTGCCCCTGAAATTTTTCTGACAACCTATTTTCGGAGACCGCGCCCCTTTTTTGGGGCTCAACTCAAATTTCCCCCCCCCCCCCCGGTACAGGTTTATTAAGAAAGCCCCAAAAAAAATTGAAAAAAAAAAACAATACCAAAAGTTTGCAGGTAGAGATTCTGTTCTGACAAAATTTTATAAGGTACTCTTACTTCAGTTTGACAGGCTCACTGAATCATCACTTTTTCATGAATCTTTGGTTGACAGGTGGGAAGTTTTCCTAAAAACTGTTGATTTGGTAGTAATGGGTGTCTGACAGAAGGGGAATGCCTATTCAAATGCAATTTAGCTTCATAAATAGATCATGGTTTAATAACTCTTGACATTCTGACTGTGGAGTATGTAGTTTTGCTTCTGCAATTTCTGAAATTGAAAAATTGGGGAAGAGTCAAATTAAAAAGTTCATTTTTCTTCAATTTGTAATAAATTGAGAAAACGCAGTTAATGTGTAACTGTACTATTCTGTTACTAATCCTCCCTGGCCTGGGCATCCACAAGCCCTTGCCTATTCCTCACTGTCATCAAATTTTACTGTTTAATCCATGATAATCCCACCTTACGCAATAATTGTGCTAAAATTTTTTTTTAACCTATATTAATTAGTCTTGTAGCATTTTGCTGCCCCTTGTTGATGGAGTACTGAAAATCAGTGGTTGCCAAGGACACAGTCGTATTCATTGTGGTGTTGTTGGTTGATGGGTGGGTGTATCAGGAATTTGCTGGGATACAGGTCCAATGGGTTGGTGATGGAGTTTTAAAGTGGGCATCAGCAGGGGATTCAAGTTTTGTTGCCAGTAGGGTCGGCACATCCATGTTATTTGGACCATTTTTTACCATATTTTGGTTGTTTTTCTTTATTTACTGAGGAGATTTGCATTTTTATACAAAAACAAAATATAGATTTCCAAGTGATCCAAATCATATTTTTGTTTTATAAACTTAATAATTGACAATCAAGTATGATTTGCAACTGTCTTGACTTGCCATTATCCATTTGAGCAATTTCTGGGGAAACCCTTTTCAATTTATTTTTTTAATTCAAATGAAAAGATGCATTTTTACCTTTAGGTTTTACTACTGGAAACAACTTGATTTTTTTGTTTGCCTTAACAATGAGCACTTTCACTGGCTATCGGCCTATATCCCTAACATCCTTTTCGGAGACTACATACCTGACGATCACCGCAAAAACCGGTTTGTAGCATTATTTGTTAAATCTAGGGGCAATTTCTCCCTAAAAACAAGACGGGTCCGCTCCGTGATTTTTCGAAAGTGGAAAAATTCAGTTAAGGGACGTTAGGATATGGGAATTATCACTTAGCATTCCATTTGTTGCTTGTAGGCCTCACCTATAAGTGTTTCACTTCATTGTACAACTCAACACACAAATCTGGAGTAGCCCCAGCATCCTTGTGCTCTCGTTTATCTTCTGAAGTGAAAGTAATGTCACTGCACTATTTATATTGTGCAGCCATAAATTAGCATGCTATGCTTGAAATCATAGCACACATGATACTCGCACAGATAAAGGCGGCACGATAAGATAAAGGCGGCACGATCAAGAAGCTATAGTCCCCTAAAAAATTGTTTGAAGTGTAAGTGTACTAAGTGTACGCATTACCGGCATGTGCGTTGCCTATCTATTTTAATCTTTGTGTTAACGCAGTGTCCTACAACGTACGACCTTCAACACACATACACAGCAGATTGTTCAAATCATGAGTATAGCAGGAATGCAAAGATGTGGTATGATGTCACCTTCAACTAGAGGTGTCACAGCCTATTGGTACATGCATTATTGTCAATATACTCAATAATAGAACCAAGGCGACAGCACTATTTTAGTGTAAACAACTCGGCTGCGCTTCATTTGTTTACTGAAATAATGCTTTGCCCGTGTGATATGACCACGATAGATACACAGTCAGAGACTAAAAACAATGCCTTCATTCTCTAAATATTGTGAGGTTTGACCACTAATACTGACCATACTTCTATGTTTACTAAGAGTCCTGAGATTAATCTCAGCATTGAAAAAAAACATTTAAAATACTTGCTGAGCCTCAACACTCCGTTTTCTAATTCCGTAAATTGTTGCTGTCATTTAGGTTAGCCGGTCTGTTTTAGAGAAGAGGCATAACACGGTAGAAGACATGGCATTAAGTGGGGGTCTACTAAAACTCTGTTCTGCAGTCATGAAGCATTAACCCACCATACAAGTTCAGCAAGAAGGACAGGTAGTTGACAGTCATATCTGTTGCTCTTTTTTTCATTGTAGATCTGGCATGAGATAATTAGCTACTGACTTTAAGCAGCTTGTTAATTATTTTCCCATTTACAAATTATTTTCAGCACAAAATGACAAAAACCTTGAAACATTGTTTTTAAATTGAAAATGGACCTTACCCTTTTGTCATGCAAATTTGTTTGTAGGACATATTTGTCATTTATGTTTGAACAAAACTACATATGCAGACTTGATATTCACTTGTCAATCGTGCAGGTTTTTGTGATATACTCTGCAGTGTATCACACCAGTGATGTTCATTTTATTTTATTTTGATATTAGTAGTTAAACCAAAGTTTAAAATCCGTTTGTCCCCGTAAATGGGGGTGGCCGTATTCACCTCACACTCATCATACTGCTGTGTGAGGATTTATGGAGCAAAACATAATGACCGGATGCCCTTCCTACGTAAATCCAGTTTCGCTGTGGGCCTAGCCTTTTAGGCAAGCATGCCCAACATGCAAGGCATCATGTGCTGGATGGCCGCCATTACCGCTCCAGAGCTGACGCCCTTGTATGTAGATCTTTCTTTTTTCAGGTTAACCAGCTACCCTCATCCGATTTCCTTACAAGTAATCTTTTAACTTTCAAACCCTTCCCCACAGGCTTGCTGTGATGATGCTATTTCTTTCCCCGTCTTATCGATATATTGCTGCCGTCCTATGGCCTGCAAAGCCATTTAAGCCAAACCAAATCTGAGCAGTCTGACAGCTTACCACATTGAAATACCATCTCACAGCGCTCGGGATTCGCAATCAATTTCAACCATTTTCTTTTCTAATAGGCATTCCTGTCCAGGTTTTGAGTGTTTATTTGCCGTTCCCAGCAACTAGACCAGCGAACACTACCCAGTGCAAATCAAAGGAAAGTCGAATAGCAGCATTTGACTTGCTGATGAGCTAGCTATAGGTTGTCTTGACAACATGTCAAACTCCACACTATATGTTTGGACCACATTTACCGGTAAGTGTACTGATTTTCAGGAGTTAAGTATTAGGTATGGAAACATAATGGTTTTAACATAAATGTTTGAATTCCACTGTAGGTATTTAATCTACCTTTGGTAAAGTTGTATGTAATGTGCTTCTTCCTAAGTTTGCGTGGGTTGTGTGGGGGGGAGAATGTTCCACAGTTTTGAAAAGAGATAAAAAAAGTACTTGTTTTTTTTATCCCACACATAGATTTCCACTTAAATGTTTCTCTTTTCTTCTTTTATAAGTAGCCTTCTCCCTCCCTTTTATCCCTATGCCTACAGCGGGCACATCTGTATGAATAGCACTTTGATGTTGTAGGCTTTCAGTGGAGAATTAGCGTGTGGTCCCGCACTGGTTCGTGGTTCGGATATTCGCCTTTGGTGCAGAGGTCCCCGGTTCAAACCCCAGTAAGGCCACTACGGTAGCTGGGGTACTAAATTCTGGATTTAATTTTTATAAGAACTATTAAAAAATCTGAGGTTTCGCTCTCCATGGGTTACTTGGACTTACCAGGAGAATATCCCATCCTTCCTAGAGGGATTAAGCTGTCGGTACCATGTTACAGAGAGTCATCCCTGTACATGTATATCAACGTCAGTTTCAAGAAGTGGGAGTGTGTACCCTGATTTTCCGATTGATCCTCGAGGGATACCCCTAGTGGATGTTAATACTGTTGGATTCCTCTGAGGGTTCGGGCAACTAAATTGCATAATAAATAAAAATACTTTTGCAACTGATAAAGGACAACCTTTGTGAATCCAGTTAGCATTACCATTGTAAGAATTTCTTATAAAGTAATTTGTTGTTAGATCTGGCAAGATCGGAGCAAGATCTTATGATTTTAAGAAGCATTGCCTTTCTACATTGGATCCATGGGGAAGCGTAGGTGTAGTGCCACTGCAGTCTTGTTATGTAAAAGCCATAATTTCAATGACGTATATTTGTGCAAACAAGCGAAATGGGGAAGCAAACTGTCCTCTATCATTAGCTATTTCTTCTCTGCTTTACTGATCACCAATGTTCAAGGAAGTTGTTTTTCAACTGTATGTGGTTTGTGTCAGATGGCCAGCACCTTCTCTGTAGACTTAAGTATAGGCATTGCCATCAGTCATCAAATTTGCCTGACACTTCCTATGCCATCAGTGGCATTTTATGCGGAGTAGATCTTTGGAACAATTCCCTGTAACAGTTAATCATTACACTGAACTGATTTCCTTACACCAAGTTTGACTGAAATATATGCATTTCCCTTCTGAAAGTGGAATGCCCCAAATTCCCATAAATACACCCCTAAAAAAGAGAATGGTCCGACAGTGACCCCAGGTCAACCCTGTCGACCTTAGCTCTTCCTCAATTCCGTTTTTGGCTGTTATCAAAACGGACGCGTGTTACCGCAGCTCTGCAATATTACGCCAAAATTAACTGAGATTTTGATACAGGACTAGTTGTCGTCTCATACGAAATACTCCTACTACTATACCCTATCTATCTGGAATATATAACTTGATTATATACTGATTAATAGCGCTCATTCGGACGTAATAAACTGCGTACTTTTTACACCCGTCGGAGAGCTATTATTGTGTATCCTTTTTTGCCACCCACCCGTTGCGGTCATGCTGATCTGTGTAGCGGTAAATAAGGTAAACAAAGGCAGCCATTGCCCGCACGTGTTGCTGCTTTGGATGCCTTCTTCTTGTGAGCCTGTTTTCTGTTTTCTTGTAGTTATCATACTAGCAATAAAACAGTTCAATTGGGTGAGTGTGTCTATTATTTTATTCTTATCTTGTGGTATTCTAATAAATTGTGAAAACTGACTTTGGAAAATCCGTGTGTGACTTTGTTACCGCGACGGTATCTTTTGTCTCCGCGTTGGCGGGCCGGTTTTTACCGCGGCATGCCTTTGTTTTTCTTTGTTGTTTTCGTTTCACCCGCGCCATCGGGCTTCGCTTCACCCCCGCGCGCCCCGCGACCCTCTTTCTCCGGCGTTCATTAGTGTCTGCTTCCGCTGTTGCTCCGTTTGGTGCTCGTTCCTTTGGGTGCCTCTCAGTTTTCAACGTTCGCCATTGAACACTGTTTCCCTGTCTATGTTCGCTTGGGAAAGGGGGGGGGTGGTATTCGGGCTCCGGTCCGAGGTTCTTCCAATGGGCCCCCTGCTTTTGGGAGCACCTTAATGTGTTGTAGTTCGGCTACTTCATGGCGTTTTAGTAGGGCGTTTCTCTCTCGGGAGTTCCGCCCGTCTACCTACCGTACCGGCCGCTGGCTCGCCTGGTCTAGCCCTAGGGCTTCTCCCGGTGCGGCTGGCGCGTCTGCCTCGCCTTTTTCCGGGTTCGGGGATTTTGGCGGCTGCGACATTCCGGACAAACAGAGCATGCTAGTCGGCCGCCTCCCGCGGGGGCTTGACTGACTAGCACGCGGCCCGCGCTGGCTCGCCTGATTTAGCTCGTTGCTTTATCGGTTCAGGCTAGCGTGGTCTGCTCTGCCCTTTCCCATGTTTTGGGGATTGGGGCGGCTGCATTCCGTCCGGTAGTCGGTGTGTTTGGCTATGGTGCCGCCCGGTTTTTCTCGGCCGATCCATCGTCAGTAACGACACCTGGCGCTCGTGGTTTAGGGATTCCTCGCACTCTGCGACCGCGCTGCCGTGGTACCGGTCTCGGTGCTTGATTCGTCAGCCCTGAGGTGGGTTCCTCGTCGCCCCGCTACTGGGCGCCGCGGGTGTCGATTGTGCTCACTGCTCCCCGCATGCAGCCTGCCCTAGCAACGCGGTGCCGATCTGG
>JAMKCH010024789.1:0-128879 GCA_023653785.1 Ophioderma brevispina | reverse complement strand
TAAAATTATTAGCAGGTTGGTTGTCAACCTTTTCGCAATTAAATCTGCATCCGCTCAGAACAGTTCCAACTGAATTTCTACATGTTTCAAGTGAGTTAGCGAGGAGATACTTGATCGTCAACAACGAATCCAAGAATACTCAATTTGAACACAGGATAACCTAAAAAATGCTGGCAGGAAAACGTACTTATGGTTTAACAAGCTCGTATGCATGAAGTTATCAACCAATTTATGTTAACCTGACTTAAAAAGTAGAAAACAAGGTTGGATGCTTGGAAATATACTTTTTTTGAGTTTACAATGCTGTTGAAAACAGGCTTGTCATTCTTGGTTACATTTCTAACGTCATACACACTAGCACAGACGTCAGGTGAGTTTCGCTACATATGGGAAATATAAAATGATAAAGAGGACACGTCTTCTTTGACAATTTGCTCTTAAATATTACTTGGAGGGAAAATTATGGCAAATATTATTCTTTGTTTTATGTTGATAAGTATATTCTTATTCTCACCATATTATTGTTGTAAGATCACAGGTGGACCCTGGCGAATCACCTGCATGATAGTACCTTTTAGGCAATACATCTATTTTTAGCGATGTCTAATCGTAATGCTGATAGCACCTCTACGACTTCAAAACAAGCACGCCCGTTTCCATGTTTGCCGAATAACGCAAACAAACTGAAAACTAAGTTTAATGATCACCGAAAACGTAACGTTTATAATACACGATATTTTAACTTGTCATTGCTAAAACACAAAACGATTGGCCATACCTATGTGGCTGGTTGTATGTATTCCACAAGAGAACGAAATCATCGTTCGAAAAGAAACAGATCATTGTGCAAAACAAGTCATGGGGTGCATTTCTGGTGTTGAATATGCGTGCTAAACCTGATGGATAATAAAACGTTTCCAATTCATAGCAGAAGTACATCTACACATTGCTTATAGCCAAAGACACGAGGCATGAGCTTTCATTAAGGAAAGGCTCCTCAAAAAGTTACTCAAAGTTTATCAATAATTACAAAATAACAAAAAAGAAATATTTCGCTTTTAGGCCAGGATTTTGACAAATAAAAACATTAAACAGGCATATGCTTAGGCCCTGTACCAGTATTTAGATTCATTAAAACCACTATCGGCGATTTCTTCAAAATGTAAACAAACCGCACCCCCTATTTTTCATCATCAACGTCCATTTTTTGCACTGTTGTATTGGAAATGGTTGTAGTAAAGACCTCTCAGATTGCACGCCGTAATATCAAGACATGACGATTTGTATGCATTTGCTTACTAATAAAAGTTGGGATCCGACTTTTATTAGTAAACAAAACAGTCGTAAATGGCATCTTCAAGACCGCTTTAAAATGCTTTAGTATCTGTTTTTTTACAAAGAAGGTGTTGATATGACCTAACACTAGCAATTTAGATACAAAATGGGCATTTTGAGTTTGGACAAAAAATTACGGATAGTGACTTTAATTCCTTGGCTTAAACAAACGGATCATATCACTTAAACCACTTATTACAGCGACAACGGTAATAAGCATCTCACTTGGCAAAGAAAAAATAATGAAGACGTAACCCACTTCATATGGTGGTGATAAGTGCGAGACGATAACGTCACAATAGATGGAAACGATTTGGCTAGACCGTGCTGTTTTTGGGGTTCAATAGGACCCAGACTGTCAAAAAATGATAGTGTTCCTCAAATTTCGGAATTCAAGATTCAATCAGGCCTCTGACAGAGTGACTTAGCAAATTGGTGACACCACAGGACACTGCCATTGGACGATGCGTCAAACTCATTTTGCATAGTTGCATGCTGCTATAGCACAGCTCATTATGCATAGCATAGTCATTATGCGTAGCATAGCTTGTTGCTGTGTACCTTGCCTTATGGGGCCTTGTTTTATGGTCCCTTCAGCTGGTCGAAGCAATGATAATATTAACCCACCGAGGAGCTCCCAAACTGATGTTGCTGAGGACGGGAACATCTGATTACGCGGAATCGCAGACAGCCACAGTCAATTCCCATGTGTTTGTTTGTTCCCTATTGTCAATGTATTCACATAACATATCGTACGAGACAAAATGTCTGATAAGACAGTATATGATAAATCATACATACAGTATCAATTGTAAACTGTACTAGTTGAATAGGTGAGGGGTATGATATCTAGGACCGTCATGGAACAACCCGATCGGGCTTCAGCTGTCCCAAAAAAAATGTTAACACTCGAAACGACGACATTTTGATAAAAAGAAAATACCACGGGTTTGTTTTTGGTATCCCTTTGAAGTCAATAAAATAAGCTTTAAATCTGCATTCTTTCCATGCCAATCCGATACGTAAAATAAAAGTATGCTTCATCAATTTTAGAGGGCAAACTCAACTTGGTCCGATTTCTGCCTAGAAATATGGCTGCAATTATGCGCAACATGAATACACTTGGCTTTATAGCCTCATCTTCTTTCCACTTAAAAAGAAATCACACATGATTTTGCAACTGTTTTTTTACTTAAGAAATTGACCTCGATGATTCCTGCCACTGGTTTTTAGGACCAAACGTTTCCAGCTTTGTTTCTACCACAACATGCTCTTCTAACAAGAGAATGTTGGCTTGAGTTCCTTGCTTTCCTGGTCCGTGGGATCTGTAATGGGCGCGTGGCGTGCAACTGGTTCTTTATTTCCAATTCTGGCCTACTCTATTAGTCACTTAGGCTTAATATCGAGGTTTCTCTTTTTTCTTTTTTGTTTACTTTCATTTTTTTTGTTTCTCTGCCTATAGAATCATAGATTTTTCTTGGGAAATTGAAGTAATTTTATAATAATATATTTGTTTGTTTAATTTTGATTTGGTTTAACAATCGGGTGATTGTGAACGATTGAATAGGGCTACTAACTCCTTGCTAATGTAAGTGGAACTGATTAATCTTTGAAAATACATAGTATTGATGACATCAGGACATGATCCACTTTATGACAATAATGAGTTCAAAAGGGATTGCAATATCCTTCAAGGGTTTCATTACCAATCAATAACACAATCAATAACCCAATTTTGAGTATGTTACAAAATCATGTTTCACACAATCCTACAAATGTAACCACTGCAAATCGGACCAATCCGAATTTGTACTCTCCTTTTTGACGAAGCATATCTTGTGTTCTACATATTGCATTGAAATTAAATAAACGGCAAATAAAAGCTTATTTAGTTAGCTTAAGAGCATATCAAACAGAGACCCATGCGTACTTTTATTATTTACACAATGCCTCTGTTCCGAGTGTTTTTTTTGGGGGGACAGCCTGTATAATAATTATTGCTGGCCCTGTAATCCATACAAATAAGATAAACTCAATATTACAAAAATTACACAAATAAGGGATGATATAAAATATTACATAGGTAAATATACATAACAAAAAAAAACAACAACAAAAAACAAAGCTAAACAAACACTTAACGGGAATACATGAAACGGGAATTGGACAGGAAGGACAGACCGTTCAACATGTCTTGCTGAGGTATGCAAACTATTGCATTGAGGAAGCAGAGGTAGATATGAGGTGAAGAATAAAGTGAGGAGTAGAGATAAGATGAAGAATAAAGTGAGGAGAGAAATAAGGTCTTGGGGAGTAAATAATTAAGAATGCTTCCCCTTTTCCTCAAGATGGAAAATGTTAGTACATGGGAAAATTTAAAATCAAGTCAAATAATGTTTTAAATGTACACTATCTTGCTTGTCGCCATTTAAGGATTAAAAAGTACGTACTTGCCTATTTTTTTTAACCTATAGTTAAGCGATATCTCCATAAATTATTCAAGGTCATCCCGGAGTACAAGTTCCCCCTGAAATCCATCTTTGTTTCAAATAGTGAGCAAGTTGTTTTGTATTATCCAGAGGATACTAAAAATATTATTTTACAGTATTGCCATTTGCAATACTTAATGGAAATGATCAATGTCTACATGGTCTATGGGTCACCAATACTTGGACGTGCAAATGGTGCTATCACAATCCGTTAACGAATATGCATTCTCTTTTTCATTTGACACGGGACAATCATTTGACACCACTTCAGCAACAACTGATTGAGCATTTACCACAAAGTCGTGACCTGAACCTATATAGACCTATAGCTGTGTAAATATCTGCCACCACCTAGACAACTAAATACGTTTTCTTCACCTTCAACAGACGGATTATTGCGTCTGTTACATAATTTTTGTTTTTTCATTACTCCCAAGTACTACTTTTTTTCCCTTGTAAATGAGAACAGGGGTAGAACAGTCAGTCCAGTGACACACAAACAACAAAATCATTTTAAGCATGAAAATCCTACGGGAGTAATGCATACTACCATCTATAGTTGGACCTGTACCGAGGGATTTCCATTTTTTTCCGTTCTAACCAATTGTCCATAAGTCTGTTTTTTTTTTAAATTTGACACACAAAACACACCACCGTGCCGTTTTGCTGAATTTGCGAAACGGTCAGAAAACAAAACCACAAATTATAAAATATCATAATACATGAAAAATGCAAAACATAACAATCAAAGTAATATCACCAAGGAAATTTTGCAATCATGAAGGAAAATAGTTCAAATATTATAAATTATTGATAGTGCTGACGAGATTATAACACGGGCTGATACAGTGAATATAAACGTCTAACATGATCGAAAAGTGGACCTTTAGTAAAAGTGAATTCCCCCCCCCCCCCGAGTTCCTTTTTTTTGGACTTTTGTTTAAAACCTTCTAATCACCACAAGTGTAGTTTCTGGTCTAAAATAAGTTCTCTTAACTTGTGTCATGCGTTGTGCTATAAAGAGTGCAAAAAAATGGTTACATCACAAGTGGACAGCGGGGACAGGTCTTATATCCACTGTGCTCTACGTGAATTGATTGTTAGGAATGGTGAGGGGGTGGCGACCGTGCGACGGGCCAACATCGACCTAGAGCGGGGGTCATGACACCACCACACAAAAAAAATCAAAACACACAAAAAAAAAAACCCCTCCTAAAAATGGACATGAAGAGGTAGAGGGAGGACCGGAAAGTCCAGGTGTGAGGGAAAAAGGGGTACAAAAGAGTGCAATTAAGCTGATAGAAAACAAAGGAATGAAAAAGATCGAGATCTCGAGGGCGAGAGAAAAGGACAGCAGAGAGACAAATATAGAGAAGGATCCAGTTGAAATGTTGAGTAAGGCCAAACGTTGGTTGGCTTGCAAAGTCAACAAAGAAACACTGGGAAATGTCGTGCACGTCGTGAGTGGAAAAAAATGTAACACCCTTTGGTACACGCTTAATATTGACCATAACCAATATTTCAAAACACTTGGACCGGCCGAACACCAGCTGGATTAACCCCAGGGCTGCTTCTAATGAGATTTTGGCCAGAATTATACCTAGACTATATGTTCCAGGACCATAATGGTCCAGGAACATAATAATCTGAAAAAAACTCCCTAAGTCAATTTTAATGCACATCTCCGGACAATATGGCAAATACAGTCCTGAAGCAGTATTTGACTAAAATACAATTTTGGGGCCTTTTAATTAAATTTCGTGGGGGCGCTACAGACCTGGGGTTACTTATTTCCCTCACAAAAATAAAAACAATATTCTCTTAACCACGAAAAGCGTGTCCCCACATGAAAAGAGTACCTTATTTAGAAACATTAATAAAATTTCAACTCAATTTAATTCCAGAATGCAGTGACCAATGGATAATACACATAACCTCAGCATGCTCAAGCGAACAATGGAGCTAATGATATCCAATAATCGGCCCGGGACACAATTCACATTCTGTTACATTACACACATCTGGTCTTTTGTTGTATGGTGGCCCACAGTTGAATAGATTGCGAATGTTATGTCCTTGGCTCATTGGCGTAAGTTCTTTTCCCTTTCCTTCTTTTCCTCGTTCGCGATAAAGATTAACTTTTGTACCATAGGAGTTAATCTTTTTTTTTTCAAAAAGAACAGGTACAGGACCAATTCATGAAAGAAAGCATGGCACTGACTCACCCTACTTTGTGCGTCCCCTAATCCGCAAGTAGATTCTTTAAAACGCTATTTCTATTCAATTTACCACATAAAGGCAATGGTATTCAGCGACTACTTTTTAAAAAGCATGAGCGAGGTGAGTATGTTCCCTTTAAGTTATTAACAGATACTAGAGCTCAAAACGGGGAATCTTTTCAACAGTGTGGGGCAGTAACATGGACCGCATACCCTGTTGAGAAAGACCTTGAGTATTTTTTAGGTTGATTGTTGAATATCATTACTCCTATTGTTCGCTTGAATTTACGTGTAGCATATTGGTCACTGACCTTCTGGAAGTAAATGAGTTGACATTTTATTCATTTTTCTAAATAATGTGGGCACTCTTTTCCTTTGGGGATACAACTTTTCTGGTTTCCATAATTTTAAAAAAAAATGTGAAGGAATAAGTGATCCCCAGCGCTTGAGCACGAAAAATCGTTAAAATCGCAAAGTATCGTTGGCCAGACACGTCACAAAACATATATCAGAGGGAAACTCGATGTGGAAAATCTGACGATAGTCATCGCACCCGCAAACACACTTGAGCTCGTCGGAGTTATTTTTATTGTCATGTTGTCAGATCAAGAAGCTATTTCCCCAGTCAACCAAGGTAGGGTCCGCTTCGTGATTTCTTGTCATGTGGGTTTGAAGGTTTAAGGGACGTTAGAAAGAAAAAGTTGTTGATTTATTCTAAAAGGTCCGATATTGAACACAAATTATGTAATTTTTAATAATCTTACATTTTGGTATGTGGCATTGTCTGTCGTGGAACCTTCCCTATTGTGGTTTTGTACATGTCGTGATGAACGTATGGCAAAATCAGAGTGATCGCTTTGAGCATACAAAGGTTAACCTGAATTTTATTTCATTTAAATTGTTTAATTACACATGAAATATATAAAATATTGAAACAGAAAATATTTTCTTAATTAACTTGTTTTAATTACCTATTTTTTAAAACTGACATTCCCTTGTGGACAAGGGGATTCCTAAGACCCGCAACTAAGTATCTAATAACGGTTATTATTTTAAAGATTGTTTTCACGAAAAGATGTGTGTCCAATACAAAAATTATGAGTCGGAAAAAGTATAATCGTTAGTCGTAAAAATGACAAAATGTAGTTTTTGCGGGTCCCTAGGACCTCACCCATGTCCCCTTAGGTATTAACCTTGTCTAAAATGCTAGAAAATGGTCATTAATAAAATTTTAACATAGTCATAACTGTGAAAAGGGTCATCGTGGGTCCCACCGACATACTTTTAGTTTTTCTGATGAAACAATATGTAATAGGTTTGCCGTATGTCAGGACACTCGCTGCCAGGCCAAAATGGTTGCTGAAGGTCATTCTAGGGCAATTTTTAGATTGGTCCGATTTCCTCAACGTCTCCTGTAATGGGAATTGAGCACTTCTAAGGTCCAGAGATAGTGCACCTGTAGATAATCGTTTAACTGTTATGTTTATTACTCTCCCCTGGTAGTAAGTTTGCCCTCGACATTTGGGAAGTACAGACACATGCTGGAAATGCCTTTAGTCGTGACATACCATTCTGTAACATACATACAGGTTTTTTGGTTAGACACGACCATGAGACATCATCCGTCCTGAAGTCCCAGTGATCGTAGTGAGGGTATATCGTGAAACTCAGAATAACGGTTGCCATCATGGCCTACGCAGGATTTTTTTACGGGGATTGCGGTCCTTCGAAAATGGACTTTTTTGGGGAAAAATGGGACTAACCCCCTAAATTGTCCTTTTTTTTGGACGTTTTTGAACATGGCATCACCAAAAATGGATTTTTTCGTCATATTTTCTCTAATTTTTGGACCTGTTGTAATCAGAAAATTGTACAAAGAGTGGACCTTTTCCCCTTTTGTTGTGAAATTTGGAGGGGTACCCCCCCTGCGTAAACGGGAATATATATATATATATAGATATATATATATATATATATATATATAATATATATATATCTATATATATTTATATATATATATATATATATATATATATATTAAACCATTCTGCCTGCGTAGGCAACGAGTTTAAACTTATAGTAGATCACCAAAATATCAGAAGAAAACATCCGATGAAGATGGGCTCTCAGTCAGTGCTCGGGGCCCATACCGACTTGTTCTGTGGAGAAATAGTTCTGCTGTTTATATATTTAATTGTATTATTTGGATTGGCATGGAAATAAACAACATATATATTCCTTGAGGAAAGTCTGACAATCACCACAAAATGTCAGATCTAGGAACAATTTCCCATAATCTAAAGCAGGGGTCCGCTTCGTGATTTTTTGTCAGGTGCTGATCACCGTGCTTTTTGAAGAGACTATTTTTTTTAAATGTGTGGTTCAGACTAGGGTTCCCCCTTAAGGGAGGAGGTGTCCATGGCACCGCTCTCCATTAGCCACGGTCCTATAGGTATTTTTCAATGAAATTCATACCACATATAAATTGTCGTCAGACACTAGAAATTGGAGGGGGGCAGTTTTCAATTTTAGAAAAAAAAAACTCAAATGGGCACGGCTCCATTTCCAGAAGATATACATATGCAATGAAAAAGTTGTTAACAAGAAGGTCCAAACTGGCTATATTTAATGTAAATATTGTCATTTTTAGGGTTGTGCAGGGGTTGACATGGCCAAAGCTAAGTGATCTTTATCAGTATATAAAGGGTTAACATTTATTATTTAATGTGTGGGGGGGGGAGCTAGGGATCCGCAACAATTACAATATACCCAAATACGAATCGGTAAAAAAAATGATCGTCTCTCGTAAAACTGGCAAAATCGATTTTGCGGATCATTAACCCTCGTGTTACCAAGCCCCCCCCCCCCCCCCCGCCTAGTGAACTTCGCACCGGTGCGCTAAAATGCCAAAAACTGTCGTAAAAAGCTTCTAGGTAATCCTTCTCTCATCCTTTCCAGTCATTTTAGCAAAAAAATGTGAAGGTAGCACCTTCAACGGGGTTAGGGTATGCCGTCAAAGTCGAAGGTTGGGGGGTGGTTGCCACCCAAGGATATTTTATGGTGCATTTTTAAAAAATATTATGCACAGTATGGCTCCAAAACTCTTTGTTTATGTCAAACTAGCCAATTGCCATCATTTAGAGCTGAAAACCGCGTGAAAATCCGTTATTCCTACGTTTTTTAAACGCAAAATTAGGATTTTTGCCTATTTTCTGTGGAAATGCCAATTTTGCCGACTCGCGGACTTGATGTCGTCATTGTGACGCCATACTAGGTATGTTGGTACTTATTTGGTATCATGGAAAGAGGAGGACCATAGCTATGCACTGCTATCAAAATCATAAGCATCGGGTACTTTTATAACGAATTCTCGAGGGCGGTGGTAACCACCCCCAACCCCCGGCATTGTAATTTAAGTCACTCCATTACATTAAGATAAATGCATATATTTTAGATCTAAGTGCACGCTAAGTTACATTTTTTTATTGACGTTAGCTTATTTTTGTCCAAATCCCTCAGTGATCCAATCATTTTTTATCAACATAAATTAAATGTATTGTTATTAAAATTAAGATAATGTTGTGACCAGGCTACTTCTTGTTTCCATGATATTTCTGACTTTGTCGTTGCTTGAAAAACGTGACTCTGAAAACCATATACCCAAGATAGGTCAAGGGCAGAGGGTGTATTGAGTCAATCCCACAATGCACCCGTTTTGGGAAATTTCACCTCAATAGGGTCATGTGATCCCACAAAAATCCTATTCTTAACACATAAAATCCCTGACTTTTATGCTCATTTTAGCTTACAAAGCATTAGTACTTAGGAAATCTTTTGCATTATCATGCAATGTCTTGTGGTTCTTGAACTTTTGGAACACTTTTTATCCCTAAGTACTGACGTATGTTTAGTATAGTACAGTATAGGGACATTGCAATGCATTATGGGATTGGTTCAAAACACCCCCTGGGTCAAGGGGATGGTGACCGCACAATTAACCGCATTATTGAAAATACGGATGGGAAGATATCAATTATACTTGAATAAGAACAAGTTCACGTTCCCGGGTGTTATGGCGAGCGCAGTAACCAGTTATATTACAAGCGTAAATCTTTGTAAATTTGATTTTAAAGTTAATTTGTATTTTATGGGTGGTCATTGGTTTGCAGAAAGTGCAAATTCACTCAAGATGAACTATAGCTTGGATTGTGTTTCATTTAGTAAACACAGCCATAAATAGTTTCTTTGATTGCAACAATCTCATCTAAAAAGGGCCGAAGTAGTTGCCTTCTTTGTTCGCTTAGGAATTGTTATTCTTCAATAATAAAATTTTAGCCTTTTTACGTAATATACTAAAACCTTTTTTTTATTTGCTTAGATAACTGTTAGCGCCGAGCCAATAAAGGTACTCATCTAATATTTTATAATCTAATATTTTTTTTTATTTTGATTAGATATAATGTCTAGCGCCGCAGACCAATAAATTTACTAATCTAATATTAATAATCTAATTATTTTTTATAATATATCGGTTGTGTCGCAGACCGCTGCCCCTTAAAAGAGGGCGTGCTTGAAAGAAGGAGGGAAATTATGGGAGTGTAAAGTTTTAACAGGTTGCGGCGAGGCCTATAAAGCGCATTAGCTAACGGCTTGCGCCCGAGGCCTATAAAGATCTGCTTAGTCAACTGTATTGCGCCGCAGGCCTATAAAGACGCTTAGCCAACTGTTTTGCGCCGCAGGCCTATAAAAAAGAGCGCTTAGCAACTAGCTTGCGCCGTGCGAAGGGCCTATAAAGATCGCTTAGCAACTAGATTGCGCCGGCAGGCCTATAAGATCGCTTAGCCAACTATTTTGCGCCGCAGGGGCCAGTAATTCTCTTTTCTACTTTTTTACGGAATAAACTCAATACATCTGACGGTTTAGGCGCCTATGTATGTATGTATGTATGTTGTATGTATGTATGTATGTATGTTGTAGTATGTTGTTTATGTAGGTATGTATGATATGTATGTATGTATGTATGTATGATGTGGTATGTTGTAGTATGTATGTCCCAAGCTAAAAAAAACTTCCGTAGGGCCCAAAGGGGGGGGGGTTCCTAGGGACCCAACACAGATAACCACTTTCGCATGGGAGTTTGATTCATGACACTAACACACGTAAATGGGGGGTCGCCGTAAGAACCCCCCCCACATGAAATAAAATTCCGAACTTTGACCTATGACCTATGGCCAAGTGAAATGTCATCTAGAAAAAAAAATGGTTTCGCACATTTCACATCTCAGCCACTACGCCAAATAAAAAGCCAACGCAATATTTTGAACCAAAATAATCATTATATCTACTCGAGAAAACAAATTACATCATTATACAAAAATATAGCCAAAAATTACCATCTTGTATTTTGCTCCGAAACTTCAAATTCACCTTGCGTCTTCCCATAGAATTACACAGGAAAGCGGACCTGGCACATTTAAAACCATAGTGCCGCCATCCAGATTTTTCCAAAAGCAATAGTGGCATGGTTGTTAAGCTTTATATACAATTTAGCCCTCACCTGAAATGATAGAATTCAAATCAAGCGGTTTAGGTGAAACAGACGATTTTATCTTTAATGTCGGGGGCCGGGCACATTAATTCAGCAGACGACGTTGGAATGGCATTTAACACAGAATACGCATACAATACGCGATGCTATCAGCTATATAAAAGGTTATTTGATTAAGATTATTAATATTAATCATTGCCTTCCTAAGGTTTATATCTAAGCAAAGTAAATCACAACGTTTAATTACTTTATTTTTAATAGGAAGATATCTTGATTTTTTCACTCCCGTAGTGCCAAGGGGGGGGGGGGGTTCCTAGTTAGTGACCAACCTAATTATTCTAATGAACCGTGGGCGGATTTAATTTTGTTTTTGTATCAGTGGAAGCCGAGTCATAATCACTTAGCATTGTTGCGCAAAACATTGGGCAGACAAAGAGATGTCCCATTGTATGTGGTTGCTGTTCTACAATTACGGGTCCGTGTACGATCTGCTTCAGGTAGCCCCACCTTCTACAAGGGAAAACCTATATGCTCGTTCCGATTATGGTTCTCAATCTGTTAGACATCGCCATTCAGCCCAGTTTGAGGCGTCAGCGCCTGGTGGGAGAAGATGTATAGGTCAATACCAATAGAGTTAATTAGTTCATAGCAAGTCCTCTCCCAAGGCGACTCTCTAACTCCTTTGAGACTGTTTCAAGGGGTTGACTTTGCTACCCTTTCGACAGGGCAACTAAAATTCTGTATAACGTAATATAGTACTATGTCAGTGGCTTTATAGCTGGCGTCACAAATGCTGCACAGGGTCATTTGGAAAGTCATCTAAAAAGAATATCGCAAAGACAGGCTTGTTTGGACTAATTTAGATGGCATTTTTCATTCATTCTGAATATGCACTTGAAAATTATAATTTTTGAAACCTTTTTGAAACAAAATTTGACAAATTTTGACGTTGAGCGACGTTAGTCGATTGCCGTGTTCAAAGGATTAAGAAACTCTCTCTGGATTTAAGGCGGTTTTAACGAGCTGGTCTCTGTCCGGTTTGTTTTTGTCTGTAAAAGTAATCATATAGTCCGGCAGTTCCTTAGTCGGGCTCCATTGCGTGAAGAGTAAACTGAATCGATTGCCGGAGGACTATATCCTCCTGCACACCGTTAGAGGGTGCTTCACATTAGCTATTTGGCAGCTACGCTTTTGCATGCTCGCCGCTACACTATGAACATGTATGGTGGAGCATTCCAAAGCTTAGGATGATAAGTTCCGTATGAGTTGGGCGAAGATATCCTGTGATTAGCCGGCAGCAGGCATTTAATGCTGGATTTTAGCTTCTGGCATGGATTGACCTTTCCCATACAGGCAAGGCATACTCTGCAGATAAGTTGCATACAGGACAAGTGCCGTCGATTTTATAAGAGGAGGTGGGCGAGCACCCAATCTTGTGTCAGTGAGTTTGTTCAAAGATGTTATTGCCTAAAACACACTTAAAACTCTTCGCTTCACGGGGCGGGTCTTATTAAGAGAGTCGGTCCAAGTAACTCCCTTGGTAGACAGAATTATAACAGTGCTAGGGTGTTCCAAACCAGGTTACTTTAAGCTGACGTTGGCTTCAAGGTTGGGTAGATGGAAAGCACACACCTGTAGCTTGAAGGATTTTGCACGTAGGTGGTTTTCCTCCTAATCGGGAGTGTCTCCAAAGCTTTGGAGAGACTATTCGACAACTGAGGAGTGATATTGGTTATACGCTCTTGGGATTAGATGGCCATCTTTCCCAGGCGTTAGAAGTCCCATAACATTGTGCTATTAGCTTTCCTCCCAGATCTTTGCGAACCTGTAAGAAAGCAATTGTAGAGCTCCTTTGCTACTAGACCAATTTTTTCAGTGCCTCAGGAGATGTTGTCAAGGTCTATTGATCTTCCTGATTGAAGTTTGCAATAATGTTTTCCAGTGCCATTGTTGAAGGGGTGAGTGAAACCAAGGGTCCCCATGTACCTCTTGGAGGTTAGTTTGATCTTCTTGCTGCACTTGCATAAAAGCAGTTGTGGCAACTTGGTTTGGGGTGCTTTGTAACATTGGAGTGGAGGTACTGTTGGATCCCCTCGGAGCTTCCGGCTGGTAGACCATGCTTTCTTATTGTTATGGGTCATATCGGTGGTTTCAATTAAGGTGTGCCATGTTTTGATACTTCTACTCTGACACTTCATCAACTTTAGCAGTTGGTGTAGCTTGAGGAAGGATCAGCTTCACACATCAAACATCGGTGGAATACCTTTGATATTTCTTTAGCAGATTACTTGGAAAGGCCTGGTATGTATTCCGTCTTAGCCTTGGTATGAATCTTTGTTCAATCTGTTTACTAGTTGGCCAAAATTTGTCATAGTTATGGGGGTTTTGGAGCAACCCCTTTCACGTTCTGATCCAGGTTCACAGTGAATCCTTGCAAAGTCTGCCTTTCTGTAGTTAAATCGCCCGCTTAAAAGACACTTTGTTTGGTCTTACTGAGCTTGATTGGATACGATTGGGTCCGAAGGACTTAATCTTCCATGGGCACAATAAAAAATGCGGCAGCTTGGGTCGTGAAGGTGATGTAGATTGTTGACTCGTCTATTCATTCTTGCACAGCTGGTCAGTCGTTATTGGCTTATTGTAGCCCATTGGGTACTATGCTGTGAAAATCGCCAATCAAGAAATGAGGTTTGTGGAATTCTCGAATGAATCAGTGCTTGAAATCTATGATGGAGGTTTGTAGACTGATGTACCTATGACAGAGCTGAGATAATGGTGAGGACTTCGATGTGGTCAGAAGATAGTGAGGTGGCTTCTACGCGGGGTTGTGTTCACATCTCGCAATTCCAAAACTGTCAATGTGGTTTTGTCTCGATACCTGGTAGGTGGGCACTGATATAGTCCGCTGTGGGTTTCCTTGCAGACCCTTAGGCCTCGCATGGAGATTGTTACACATGGTCAGCAATGATCGTTACTTTTTGATTATTGTCGGACATTCGGAAGTCAATTCATCACCAAAAGATTACTTATATCGCAAGTACAATCCTTCGCCGTCTGCCTTCTAATTAAACTCAATCTTGTTAGTATAAGACTATTTGGACTTCTCTTATTCGAGTGCTAAGAAACAATTACCATTTGACTTACTTGATGAACATAAGAACAATCTTAAGCAGACTTGGAGGTGCTTCAATGATCCTCTAGGTAGAAACCGTAAACAGGGTTCCCCGACGATTCATTGATGGTTAAATGGGCAATCTTATTTCGGATCCAAAATATTGCAATGCTTCAATAGTTCTTTACTAATATCGGTCCCCTTTTAGGCTGATTCAATTCCTAACACTAGTACTAATTTTAAGGACTTTGGTCAACATTCCTTCCCCGCCTAGTCTTGTTTTATCGCGACGGATTGTGATGAACTTATTAAAATTGTGATCTTTCAAGTCTGGTTCAAGTTGTGGATATGACGACATAAATCCTGATATTGTTAAAAGAGTTATTGACTTAATCTCTATTCCTCTGGTTCACAGCTGTAAATCTTAGTATTTAAAAAAAGGTTTGTCCCTAATCAATTAAAAAATCGCCAAAGTTGGCCCGATTCATAAATGATGACGATGTTAATAAAGTAAGAATTATAGCCCGATTTCCGTCTTTCCGGTATTTTCTAAAATATTGAAAACGTATCATCCATAAAAATGCTTTATTGTTTTAAACATTACAATTTTACTTCATAACAGCAGTTTGGTTTCAGATCAACTATTCTTCCTATATGGGCTGTTTGGAAGTTTATAATAAAATGGTAGTGAACTGACATGGGTAAGCATACAAGTGGATTTATTTTGGGACCTCTAGAAGGCATTCGATACGAGTAACCATGCATTATCGATATAAACTTTAACATTATGGTTATCCGTGGGAACCTGAGTGGTCCAAAGTTACCTAACATGTAGAAAGTCCAATTCGTTGTCTATGAATAATATACATATCATGTGGCTATTATGTGTGGTGTCACAGGGTCAGTAGTATTAGGCCATTGCTTTTCATACTCGGACCTTAATGATCTTATTCGACACAGTCAATAATGGAATTGCATAATATAAGTTAGGTATTTGGTCAGAGCTAATGCTATCTCTTAATATCGATAGACAAATACATGATTTTCAAAAACCGTCATAGTTTTGTTTTAAACGTATATATTTCATGATTAAAGTTTTGTATTGATGAGATCTCTACAATTTCTAAGTTTCTCATACAAAATTTCTGGTATCATTCTGACGAATCTTTAAAATGGTTCAATCCTACCTCTCATATTGTTAATATTGTTTCTAGTACAAGTGGTATATTGTTTCGGTTTAACATGGTGCCGGCAGTACCTTAACTTCTTATATAACATTTAGTTTTACCCCATCTCTTATACTGCAATTTAATTTGGGCTGATGCAAACACACCCCAACTTAGAGTAATTCATATCAAACAGAAAAAAGAAAGTATCAGACTCTGTTGTAATTCTCATTGGCTTGCTCACTCACCACATTATTGAAGAAGCTTAATACCTTAAACAATTTATGATTATTCACAAATTGCTTAAAGGTTTATTTATGTATAATTACACTTTCAATAATCTTCCAGCAATTTTGATGATTACTTTGTTGTAAACAGTGGCTCATTCTGCTTATCCCACCCGTTCGTTCATTCGTACGCCGCCTTTAACTTTAAATTTGATTTGCTATTGAAAACAGTTTCAATCAAGAGACAGGGGACCGCTGTTGTGGAATCCTAGTAGATTTAAGTTCAGAAATATCAAGTATCACCTAATATTTTAAGCGGAGTTCAAGTCACATATTTGGCTTCATATTGTGATCTATACACCATTTTTATTATTAATATACAGGTGTTATAAATATAGTGTCCGTGTGACTGAGTGTCTACCATCCCTCTATGGGGTTTCTATTGGGTGCTCCACGCATCATTTGTTTCATCAGTGTGCAACCAACTGGCATTGTCAACAAGGTTAATGTATGGTTTACTCCGTCATGTTTAAATGGTAGTTAGGACACTTCTCATGGTGGACACTCAGTTTTTTGCCCGATGGGCAGGGACATTGTTCACCGGGACTCATTCTCAGCACCTTTAATATTAGAGCGAGACTGTTTGGTACCTGTTTATGTCGACTTTGTGCAGGTTCTCGCTTTCTTCACGCTGTGAACGAGGTTGTTCGGAGGGTGTTGACTTGGCCATGTTGGCCTATGTTTGGGAGACAGCCGAAGCGGGTTTGGGGAGTTAATGCATTTTAATCTGCAAGTCCAACGTGTATAATGATTTAGACGTGGATCCTTGGTGTTTGTGGGGGGGGCCATTCTTTCTAGGCGGGCCGGGAACAAAGTCTCTCCTCTCACAACCGGTGGTATTTCTTAATTCTTAATATCTCATTCTAATGTGTATTTCATACCATTCAAGCTTAATCATGCCTTATTGCTCAAATTATTTGCCATCATATTTGCCATCATAATGTTATAAAATCGCCACTGGCAATTTTTCCAAAATGTTGTTTTTTTCCTTTATTTACTTTGCCAATGCTAGTCTAGGCCTTTGGTTTGAATTCATTAAATATTTTTATTTATACATAGAAATATACTGGCAAAGACTTAATACAAGGCTAAAAAAGACATCCATGTGGTTTATTGGGTTAATTTTTAGGTTTGCCGTATCTTTTATTCATCATTTGTGTCCTCTACTGACTATCATTGGGACAATCTGCGCGGCGACGCAGATCCAGATCGGATCCAGATCATCCTTGTAGACCAATCCTGGAGAACCTTGTTAGCACCAGATATCCGGGAAACGGATTTTTCTGGAATCTTCTGCGCTGCTGTTTAGATTGCCCAAGACTCATCTACAAAACGCCACACTCATAAAACATAACTCATTGATATTTAAAACCACATGGGGTCATAGACTGGTCAGGGGCAGGTTTGCACACATGCCCTGGAATCAACTCTTGCGTGTGTTGCTTGTTTTACTCGCCATTTTCGCCTCGTCTGCTGTATTAATGTTGGCCGTGCGACATTAATGAATAAAATAGTCTACTATCCCATATAGGCGGGCTGATTTTGGGCTTAATAATTTCAGTATAATAAACTTTACAACCACATAAAAACAAAAATTTCCATTTTGGAAAATTTAGAGGGTGCAAGGTCCGTGTTTTCAAATTGCCAGTGTCTCTTTAATTATGTCTGTACTTGGTCTTTGTCGGTCCGTGTCTTGCACCTTTTTTGTGATCATATTTGTAACCGTCTTTATTATTTTTATTGGGTGGCCAATATTTTACGAGCTTTGCTCTCTATTTGGTCAACCCCCCATCGTAATTACTGCTTTTTGTAATTTTTATGATCTGTCTATGGAGAATTAAAGGAGAATTATAAACTTGAATCTGAATTGACTTGGATACCGTTGGGTTCTGATTATGTTGCTCTAATCTTCCAATGGGCACAATAAAATTAATGGCGGCAGCTTAGGGTCGTGAAGGTGTGATGTAGTTTGACTGTTATCATTCTTGCAACGCTGTGTCAGTCTTTATGGCTGTAGTCTAGCCCATGGGTACTATGAGTGTTGAAATGGACAGATGAAGAAATGAGGTTTGGTGGAATTCTCGAAATGAATTAAGTGCTTGAAATCTAATGATGGAGGTTTGTATACACATGTAACTATGACAGAACAAAGCTCAATGGTGAGGAATTCGATTTTGCTGTCAGCAGTATTAGGTTGCTTTCTACAACGGGGGTCTGTTTTCACATATATAGCACTTCCAAACTGTCAATGTGGTCTCTCGATCCTGGTATGGTTGGGCACTGGACTATTAGTTGCTTCTGTGGGTTTCCAGCAGACTAGGAAATCGCATGGAGATTGTTTACACATGTCAGCAATGATGTTATTTTGCATTAGAAAAACCCTCCACATTCATTGAAACTAAAGTCAAGGACAGACCTTACAAAAGGCCTGGCGCTGTTGCCTCGAGAGCAGAAAGAAAAAGAAGAAAAGACAACAATATACATCCTTCGTGCTAAAGTCAAAATGATTTAGAGTAAGGGATCACAATGATATAGTCTAATCCCTATATTGCCTATAAGTTAGTACTTACAACAAAACAAACTTTTAAGTAGTTACCATCTCACAATCAGTTTAGGGAAGTTTTTCATGGAAAATATTTAGTTAGACCTTTGCTACACATTTTATTAAGGCTACCAATGTACTTCTGCAGAGTCAACTCATCTTTTGGTGGTGGCAATTTGGCCATCATCTTGAATTCTCCCACCACTGGATGTACATTTTACAGGCTGTGTATAACCCCAGAGCCAACAATAAGAAATAAAATAGGGTGTGTTATTTTTAACGGTATGAACGTATTCAAGTAGCACGCAGGAATCATACAGGCAAGTAAGTGGCATTTTAAAGTAGTGGCAATTCGAGGTTTGGCAGTCATCTTAGCCAAATTATAATGGAAAGAAGCAATTTAAAAACAGACCTTAATCGGTTTCCTCTTAAGTTGATGTGAATTCTTTCCTTAAGGTAGTTATATGAAGATCAAGAAAACGTTCATTTCTTGATAATCAAAGAATACGCTTAAGTGACAAATTAGCCGTCATTTTGGATTTTTTGCCGCCATTTTGGATTCAAATCTTATTTGGTTGGATTCTTAAGGTGATGCGAATTCTTTAATGCACATTGTTCATAACAACCTAAATCACAACAACCTAACAAGATCAAGAAACCCATTCATTTCTTGATAATCAAGGGATACGCTTCAGTGACCAATTGGCAGCAATTTTGGATTTTCTGCCATTTTGGATCAATTTTGCTTATGTAAACAATGAAATTACAAATAAAGGTTCAATCAGGGTATTTCTGTTCTAAAATGGCACGAAACACATCAAATTGAGCAATTGGATCATATAAACATATAGAAAGCACCGTAAAACATTACATTTTAACAGTGGCAGCCATTTTGAATTGGCGGCTATCTAAATTAATTTTTAGCCCTCACCAGATTGTTGAGTCATATCGTCGGGTGTATACATAGTGACGTATGTTAAACAAAATACGAATTTTTGTTTCTGAGAAAATCGCATTTGAAAAATCGCGAACTCTAGAGGGTCCGTACACATCCCCACATACGGTTCAAACAATCAAATCCGATTAAGAAACGAAATTAACACCTGCAAATTTATTTAGCTAATATTCATGATTCTTACTTGATAAAATGGGCGTAATACATTGGAAAAGTTAACCATCACATCCGTTACACCAAAAAATACGCAAATCGGCGATTAGGTTCATGACATAGTGACGCATGTTGAATTTTCCCTATTCTAAAGCGTTATTTAGCATCCGTCATTATGTAAAAACAACAATCGGCGTTTTCTGAACATCCGTCAAACCAACGTCCGTCATCGCGAATTTGCTCAATTTGGCTTATTACATAATGACGGATGTTGAGTGGATTGCCGCGATTCACCGCTTTGAACTGTATATATAATATAAATTTCTACTATATCGATATTTATTATTACATATTTTGCTTGTGTCCGTTATAACTTTAAGATGAGAATATTTCCTAACAAAAGTATTAAAAAATCTTGATGGGAAATCAGTATACACTTCTTTTACAGAGGGTTCAACATCCGTCACGATGTAATACACCGAAGTCCCTCTGTTATGCAACTACGTCAATGGCCAAATTTCAATTAAGATTATTACTGTATGAAGTATTGCAGGTTCGGCAACTGGCCTGTTTGAGATTTTTGGCATTTCGTTACCATTTCCCTTAATTTCGTAAAAATGAAAAATTCAACATCCGTCCAGTAAATACAGCCGACGATATCGATCTACATCTGTGCCAAATTTGGTACTTGGGTTCACCCAAAATGCCCAATAGGTTTACACCTTGCACCATTCTGCATGACTATATAGGCCTGCGGTGGCATCCTCTTGTGCTAAGAAAATGATTTGTTTAGTAAAAAATGAAAATGTGTCTTTTTTTCAAAAAACTTAAAAAAAAAAAAAAAAATTCGTTACTATATAGTTACTATAAAGTGTTTTCTTACTATAATAGTAACCAAAAAGTGTCTTTTAAGATGTTTTTTTTTAGTAAAAACTCCTTATGTTTTTTTTTCCGGGAACCTTTCAGTAACCTTGAACAGGGTCAAAGGGCAAAATGGTCATACATCGTCCAAGTATATCGACCTTAGTACAAAATGTGTCAAAGACCTGGCAGATAACCGAGGAACGCCTCAATAGTTATAACAGGCTGTGATTGTCCATTTGTGTTGATATTGCGTGTACATACTACTCGGTTTTTATGAGGGATTCATGCTTCCTCTAAAATTGCCATTACAAGCCTAAACAGGAAAAACTCAAATTGTATGGGGGGTTTGAGTTCTAAGTAGCAAGGTCCACACTATCAATAATTCATCTATTTCAAAATCTTATATGCAACAGGTCTTTCATTAGCTCAAGTTACTATAACAGAAGTGGTAACTTGGCTATTGTTCAGAGCTCATGGAAAATCTGTTGGACTATTATATACATAATACTAATTCTTGTGCAAAGTTTTGTTCATGAATAACAATAGCAGTGACTTCTTGAATAAAGTGGTTCTATGTTCTGTAGAGTAACACAGGCTATTACGGCTTTTGGAATATATTCCCGGTGAGGAAAGGTATGGCTAATCTCCAGATCCCAGTTCAGTACCTAGCTAACCTTGGATGGGCACATGTTTTAAAATAGCAGCCCATGCATTTTCTGGGTATCATATATACATCGACTCAAAATCCAGGGTGGTCTATTTGCTCACTACACTGGTTGAATGAAAGCTATTGAACTGTGCATGGGAATTGATATCTCATAGTGATTGTTATGCTCTTTTCTTTTTATGCACCCTCGATGGAGAAATTGTTTAAAGGAAACCCTTTTCCCCCAAGAACGGAAAAGCACCTTGACAGGGTAGATTAGATATTATCAATACACTCAGCATAATAAGTCTCTATCCCGTTCTTGGGTGGGAGGTGGTGGGTGGGGAAAGGGGTTTTTATAATAAAAATTTGATTCCCATTGAAGCCTACACTTAAATTCCTCTGCAGTGCCATTTCTTCAAAATATGAACATTTCCGTGTTTTTCAAAGTTCGGATCAGAATTAAAAACTTCACATTTTAAAGTTATATATTTGGTGAAAACGGTAGCAGATAACGCAATGTCAAACTGAGGGCGCTTCTCTCTGCTTATCCTGCCAGTTCCTTTCAACAAGGAACATGCATATGATATTTATTTTGTTTTTGACCTTTTCATATTTTGGTCATATCAAGAACGCGAATTAGAGGCAACAATAGCATAAATTGCCTTTCTTCAGACCCCAGTCCTGTCCAAAGCAAGATTTAGGCCTCATATTTTTGCACCAATGTATAGTGAACCCTACACAACCCTATTATACCTACCATTAATTGCCCATGGGTAGGAAAACCAAGTTTTTACGAAAATGTGGCAAGAGAAAATGGTTATTCCTCTCATCCAGAGACCCTGAATAGTGTTAGTCTAAAGCAAGATCCCATTAGAGTCACTAGTTTGGGTTGCTTGCACCGAGGAACGTTTCTTGGTAGAACACCAGTGCTGTTACCTTTGGAGCCTATTTTATCCGTTTTTAAGATAAACACTCCTGATATATCCCCTCTGTGACAGTGACTTAGTAGGGACATCACCTTTGCAGTATCTCTTTGTCTAGCTTGGACCAGAACCTTTTGGCGGGTTAAACCTAGGTTTGTGACGTCAACAATTCCCTTCCTCAGATCATATTGCCTGGAGTTGCTTGTACTCCATCTGTCTGGATGCCTTTGAGCTTCTGCTGAAGCTAGATGACAGAGCTAGCTCCGAGTGCAATTTGGCTGCTCTATCGGTTATAGCCTTTCCTTTTCCTTTAGGATACCCCAACGCTGCCAGGCATTTGTTGACTGATGTAAATTGCCGAAACCTCTGCTTCCTACTTCTATTGGAAGTATTTTCGGCCTACTTCTATGGGAAAGTAGTATGTAGACCATCCTCTGCATTCACAGTCAGCCACTCGATCTTGGTATTTGCATATGCATTGGATAGGTTCGCTCGCACCCGTTACGTCAGCTCTTGATGATCACTGTCCTGTGTTTTGGTAGAAAAGATCGCGATATCTGGTCCTCTTATCTTTCTCTGTGATTTCTGGAGGTAACACATTTGTTTGTGTTCCTCATCCAGTTCATTGGCCTTCTCAGTATGATTTGGTTGGCTCTGTCTTAGGCACGCTTTTTCTGAAGTAGCACACATTCGCGGTGCATTATTTAGGATTTATGTAAGGGTATTTGGACTTTGAAAAAGTGGACTTTTGTCGTAAAAAGGTCGGACTAAACCCCCTAAAATGGTCCTTTTGGACTTTTTGAAGATCTCATCGCCCAAGGTAGACTTTTTTATTTCTATTTTCCTACCGTTCAACCATTTTATGGATAAAATCACAAAAGTGGCAGCTTTGCCTCTTTTGTGGGGAATTTGTGTGTGCGTGGGTGACGACTTATATTATCTTGACGGCTATGTATACTCTCTAACAATTGAAACCAAGCGAAATAAGCTCAATGTTCCATGAAAACAGGGTTTGTCAAAGAAAAAAAGCTAATTGAGATAACAGTGTCGTTTTATAACATTTAAAGATTATGTGAACGTATATGGAACAATAATATAAACATCTATGAATCTTAATAGCTAAGTGACAGCAGTAAAATTGTTTCCATGTTCTGGCACATGTTCTATGAGAAAAACACAATTTTTTCTGGAACATTTTTACTAACGGTGTAACAATTTTTTTAACCATGGGCATTAAAGGTAAACGAAAAAGTTGGGGCCCTGTTATTGTGTCATTAATGTATTGATTTCGATAGATACGACCCCAATAGAATTCTTACCTTGTCTGGTTGCAAAGGGCGTTTTCATTTGAGTTAATTTCACGGCTGATTTTGTATTTGCTCCTATTATATAAATTTGAATTCATTGTTACCCCAAATATTTCTCAGGTTAATCCTTCCACATGGGGAACATTTTTTCTAGAAAGCTTTAACTAGTGCAAAATCAGAATTATCACATTTTAAGGACACCAATTTTTAATCTCTCGTTGTACATTTTACTAGCAGCTAGAAATGGGGTAGGTAGAGACGACTCTCACTTGATCTTACTTTAGACTTTTCATGGTCTCTGGTTGAAAAGTATAAAACATCAATACCCATGAAGAAAATCACAATTTCTTGTTGCACATTTTACAAAGCTGCATGTTGTAAGCACAATTTGGTTTACTAAATGGACATTAATAGTCATCTATTGCTGCTGTTGGCTGCTGCTACTACTACTACTATTGCTACTACTACTAACTGCGGCTGCTGCTACTACTACTCCTACTACTGCTTACTACTACTAATACTACTACTACTACTACCTACTACTACAGGTATTACTGCTACTACTACGACTACTATTTCCTGCTACTACAAACTACAACTACTACTACTACAGCTGCTACTACTACTACTGCTACTGCTATTGCTACTACTACTCTACTACTACTACTACTACTACTACTCTACTACTCTACTAACGTTTGACTACTACTACTACTATTACTACTACTACTACTACTACTACTATACATATACACTGTTGCTCATAAAGTTGGAATAAAATATTTTTACCACGTTTTATTGAATGATTATAATAGTGTGAGTTTATTTTTGATATCATAGGATGTACATGTAGACATTACACCCTTCTGAATGATCGTCTCTTTCGAACATATCACCTGAACTTAGTCCACAATTAGCACAATTACCCATTTACGAACTGTGTGCTTAGCCTGAAAGAAAAGGAGGTATTTGAAGAGCAGATTTAAGGATTTTGTTACAACTTTTCCACATCAGTCATTTTTACATAACACATTTTGGGTGATTTCATGCATCGAAATGTTCAATAGTACTGTTTTAAATGTCAATCAGTCACTAACATCGAGTATGGCCATCCCTGGCATGAATCAGGGGTGGCATGCATCAGGCCAAATTTCGTGATCCACAGCCTCGTCCCCCGACTTACCTCAAAAATGTTAATATCAACTGAACCGTAACTGTTGTACTAAGTGTAGTATGTGTACCTAATCTTACTAGAAGAGGAGCAGAATATCATAGGGGCCTTACTTAAGGAGTCCGTTTACCTCCCACTACAGAAAAGGTTTGACACATTTGGTAGTTAGTATGGACCCTCTACATCAATGCTAGGTAGGTAGTACTCTCAAATTGTGGTATCAATTTAGGTTTACACAGGGGTCAAATTTTTAAAATGCCCCAATCCTGTTGAAATGTATGCCATATTGCCCATCTAATCATAAGGATTCCAAAAATGTATAGTTTGTACCACCTACGACCATTGGTTTTGGAGTTATAGGGTAAAAATGACGAAAATGGTAAGAAAGGTCAATCTCAATTGACCCCTATTGAAAAAGTGATACCACCATTTGAGAGTACTACCTACCAAGCATTGATGTAGAGGGTTTATACTAACTACCAAAGGTGTCAAACCTTTTCTGTAGTGAGGGGTAAACGATGATGTTTGACCCGGGTCCCAGCTCCTCCTCTATACGTGCAGATTTGATCAACTCTAGAGGGAATTCGTAATTTGGTATTATTTTCTGTCCATACAACGCAGTGGCCTATGTGACAGCGTTATATGAACATTCGCGCATAATATCAAAATCTACGGTCAGAATCAACTATATTTTTTGGAAATAGGTATTTCTTGAGGATATCGAGTGAGCCATAAATTACGGTGATATGAAAATGGCTATTGTTATGCATAAATTAAGACGTTAGGGCGAAATTTCGTTTCCCCTAAACCACATTATTACAGAGTTTTCCGTTTTGGATAACAAATGATATGAATATTAATTTATGGAAATCAAGGGTAATCCTCTAGAATAACAAAGGATATGAATATGAATTAATTTTAACAATAAGAGCTCATTATAGCCTAATGAATACTTCAATTTCCCCCCTTAATCATCATTTAAAGTAATATTATTATTGTTGTTATTATTTATTATTATTATTATATTCTCTTGCCTCTCTCACAGATGGACTTATGTTAGCTTGTTGCGGAACCAAGATATACAAAGCACCCTTGGATACATTGACCTTTACAGATATCTACTCAAACAACAAATGTAACGATATCGTCCAAGATTCAAATACAGGGAAATTGTACTGGACCACAAGTACGGTTATCTACCAAGGCGATACAGATGGAACTGCACGTGTGGCGTTTCTTAATGATACAAATAGTAAATATTTACCATTTTACATGTTGAATATTTTAGGTCACAAATCAAACGTCCATCACCCATGATTCGCAATACATATCAAATGTTTAGGGGGGCTGAGAACCTTGTAGGTAGGTTTGAACTGGTTTCTTTTCATGAATGGAACTTTTTTGTCTTTCAACATACTCTGCGGGTATATTAGGTAAACAACTTCTTCATGGATTATCTCTGAAAGTGTGATGCCGTACATTTTAGGTGACCACGCCACGTTCCTCGAGATGAGTTGGAATGGACTCCCATGCATGAGTGATTTTCACACCTGTCATCATCACTTTTCAGAGAGTTGAAAGAGAAAACGTCCATTCCTGAATGACTAAGCCGGTTTAACCCCGGATATAAGGTGCCTCAATTTCAACTACCGCCAGAGGCTTTGCATCCCACTCTTTCTATATAGATAGAAGGGAGGCAAAAACGTTACGTCATCTTTAGAAATCATCGTCTCGCATGTTTTTGCCGACCACCAAGAAAAATTAGAGTACCAACAATAGAACAATGGCTGCATCCGCTTCTTCCCAGCGTTGGTGCCGCTTTGCATATACACTAATCGGTTAGCGATACAAATTGATGTATGTGTTAGAGGTGCTCAGGTGTATTAAAATAGGGCACCTGGATCACTGTGCTCAGATACTCTTTTTTCTCATATTGAAATGCTCGCTTAGGTGAAAAGATGTATTCATTGAGCGGTTTATTTAAATCAGACGACTGACGTGTCCATTTCATTCGTTGTGTGGCCATGGGTAGGACAAAATTTAACCACCGAATAGCACCCAACATCCACACGATATTTTGGCGGATTGTTGTATCGAATTGACATATGTGTGTATACAAGCCCCAACTAATAATTATTCCGGCAATATTCAAAATGTCAGCGCCCAGCACGGACGACTGGTTTTGAATGGGGGCTTCACCCCCTTGTTGCATCCAGGGAAATCCCTTTAGGGAACAGATCTTGCATACAAAAACACCTATCTCGTAATTATTTACCATTCATTTCAATCTGATGAACTTCTTTAAAATTCCTAGCTTGTCTTTCATGTTTGACCTACATATAGCTGTTTGAGTATAAAGTTATAGTGATGTATTTATATACATAAGTTGCCCCCCCCCTAAACAGTTATCATCAAGGCGGCGCACGCGCTATTCTCATTTTGTCATGGTCTGAATGAATCATGTAAGGTATGTGTTTCTGTTTTATTGTGTTAGTTTTAAAGAGCATTTCGTGATCACAGCCTCGTCCCCCGACTTGCCTCAAATATTTTAATATCAACTGCCATAAAAAAATAATACGGTGGGATATAATCACGAAATACACCTTTAAATAAATGGACTAAGATGTAAACAAATTAAGGTTTCACTAGTTCCATTTCATTATTATTTTTTTAGTTGGAAATATAGCAATTGATAGCGCAGGACGTAAACTGTTTTATAACACTGGCGATGCTATGATGGCTGTAGACCTCGACGGACCAGCAAACCCTACAGAATTAAAAGAGATTGGCACTGCCTCTAAGTTTGTTTTCCACGATGGGTAAGCTTTTAACAATTATATTTATAGTATATACCTCATAGATAGATCTTTGTCATCTGATTGGTTAAATAAATGTCACAAAGACATGGTTATAGTTTCACAAAAACGTGTATAGTATACAAATATAGACTGTGACATGAGCGGCTCTGGTTAAAAACTATGGTCCGACGTGACTACATTAGTGCTATTTGCTGAAGGGCGCATTAATAAATTTCCCAGTGTAATAACAAACGAAAAAAAATTATAATTTTTGCATTTTCATTCAATAAATTTCACATCAAACAATGTATCTCTGTGAATGAATGTGGTAGTAAGCATGCAATCCACTACGCACAAATGCAGACGCGCTACGCGATCGAAGTAAGTTACGCGAATGAAGATCCGTAAATAGTACCTCTGAACCATAAATAGTACTTCTGAAAAGTGAACTTTTACGGGTGCGCGTGGCCCTTAGGGGTTACTATCTCCGATGGCCGCGATTCTCGCCGCCAAGTTGAACTATTTTTAATCACGTGAGTTTCAACCAATAAAACAATCTTAAATTTATTATGAAGTATATAATACCTTTTTGCCCGGTATATTAACTTTTTGCCCGGTATATTAACTTTTTGCCCGAATAGTAAATTTTGACCGGTTGAGTAACGTTTACGAGACTGCGTGCACTGCGCTCCTCGCGTAATATCCGATTTAGCGCGAGTTATTTTTTCCACACGTGCGGTGATCACGCTCAAATCCCATCATATCAATGCGTATCTTCAAAATCATATTCCTTCAAAACTTGTAAAAAACTGTAGTTTTACCAATTTTTTATCGTATATTAAACAAATATTGGCTGCTTTTATTCGGAGGCATGGTAAAAATTATAGGCCTTGGTGATCTCAAAAACATACTTGGCCCTCAGTTGTGTTCGGGGCATAGTTGGATAACCTTGTGCCTATAGTTTTAACTATGCCCCTCATAGTAGTCAATAATTGTAGAATATAAACCGAGATAAAAATTTGTATTTTATGAGGGTTTGATGCAGGATCATGGAGAAATAGAGAAAGCCGGCGCTGTCGTTCAGATCAATTTCTAATGTTTATGTTGCAGTAGCGTAATGTTTTTGTGTGTTGTTTGGTGTTTACACTAATTAAAAACACCAAGTATGCGCTGTAGGTTGGCTGTTCATGAGTCGAACCCAAGGGCCTAGTCATATAGTTACTATCTAGAAGATAATTTGGTTATAATTATTTAGAATGATCCCACTGTTGAAAAGGTATATATTTACGGGTATTTATATTTAATGTTATTTAATGACTCACAGGGATGTTTAAGCAGGTAGGTCTACAGTAGAAAGCAACTCAATAACTACTATTTCTGACACCATAAATTGTACATCTTGATACAAAGCTCTCCGCGAGACATCCAGAATATTGGTTAGCACAGGGTGTTTCCGTAATCTCGCTTGGTTTAACCATGGACGTAGTAGATGAGAGGGACCACAACACACTAGTTTCAAAGACCCTATCACGTTGCCGCCTTTTGTTATTAAATCAACAATGATTCCATTTACCGGCTAATGGTAATGCGATACACCCTATTTCAGCAGGAGGGCGACGGGCCATCACTCTTCGGGAAAGTGGCGAGGGGCATACTGGGAAGGTTCAGCCCGCCTTCAATTACCATGATGGCAATGAGGAAATTGAAAGATCAGGAAAATTTTGTTCTGAAATTAAGGAAAAAATCCAACTAGATGTCATTCCTCATTTAAAGGGGCTGGCCCGATTTAAGGATATGAATGTTTCATCTTATACATTGGACTTCGCCCCAAAACCCCATCTGTAAAGTTTCGCACGATATTTCCATCCGTTTTTCAGGTGAGAGCTAAAAACTGATTTGTAAGCCCCATAGAGTACTGTGTAAATTAATATTGGTCGACCAAAATGGGGTACATTTTCGCTCATAACTTCCAAACCAAACATCCTTTTGCCCTAAGATTCACAGGGTAAATGAGAAAAATAGTAGCTTTCTTCTGATATCAAAATATTGACCACTTCCGGTAAAATCTGGGGCTTCTGGGACGAGGCTATTAGCGATCGGGCCATGGACCTTTAAACTATTGCTTATTAACCCTTGTCTACCTGAGCAATTTTTTGGTAACAACACACCGGAAAGGAGTACCACCCCCTTGAATTTTCTTCATTGAACATCCAATTCCTATAAATTTGGTACCTACAGTATAGCTTAGAGTTTCTTCTTTCCATTGGTATGAAAATATGTAGAAACCAATTATAGTATGAAAATACTGCATATAGGAAGAAAAATTTGATTTGATTTTTAAAGTCTAAATCGATAAAAGATATGATATAAGCATAATTAGAAAATTCATACAAAAATATCGATATACTAAAAAGTAATAGTTATATACAATTGCTAAGACATTTACTGAAATCGTAAATCGTAAATTTAAAAAAAAATAGGGACAGCAGTCCCAAAAAGCTCATCCGATTAAATGGTTCTGAGACCCAAGTGACCCCCGAATTACTCGACCTCCTCAACCGTAACCCCACATAGGCACTGCGCCACAATTATGAATCCGAAGCCACTAAAAGTTAACACACACACACACACACACACACACACACACACACACACACACACACACACACACACACACCGCAATACACACACACAGCATACACACACACAAATCGTGCTGCCAATAGGTGTTTCCGATTTAATCGGACGACCTAAAAATATAGTGTGATGATGATACTGTAATATGAATGGCAAGTTAGGCTAAGATAATTTCAGATCTTTTTTAAAAGCTGATTGAAAGACATGAAATTGTTTGCATCTCGGATATCTTGTGGTATAACATTCTTTTTTAAAAGCTGATATGAAAGACATGAAATTGTTTGCATCTCGGATATCTTGTGGTATAACATTCTTTTTTAAAAGCTGATTTGAAAGACATGAAATTGTTGCATCTCGGATATCTTGTGGTATAACATTCTTTTTTAAAAGCTGATTTGAAAGACATGAAATTGTTTGCATCTCGGATATCTTGTGGTATAACATTCTTTTTTAAAAGCTGATTTGAAAGACATGAAATTGTTTGCATCTCGGATATCTTGTGGTATAACATTCTTTTTTAAAAATTAATTTTGCATTTTTTAAGTTTTCCATTTTTGTTTTGCATCTTCTCTCGGATATCTTGTGATATAACAATTTCTTTTTTAAAGCTGCCTTTGAAGACATGAAATTGTTTGCTCATCTCGGATATCGTGTGGTATAACATTC
Organism: Ophioderma brevispina; assembly: GCA_023653785.1. Taxonomy (NCBI): domain Eukaryota; kingdom Metazoa; phylum Echinodermata; class Ophiuroidea; order Amphilepidida; family Ophiodermatidae; genus Ophioderma; species Ophioderma brevispina. The sequence continues at coordinate 98,058 of JAMKCH010024789.1, read as the reverse complement.
TTTTTTTTACAAGCTGATTTGAAAGACATGAATTGTTTTCATCTCTGAATATTTTGTGGTATAACGTCTTTTTTTAAAAGCTGATTTTGAAGACATGAAATCGTTTGCATCTCGAATATCTTGTGGATAACATTCTTTTTTAAAAGCTAGTTGAAAGACATGAACTTGCCTTGCTTCTCGGATATCGTGTGGTAATAACATTTCTTCTTTTAAAAGCTAATTTTTAAGACTGAAAATTGTTTTTGCATCTCGGCTATCTTTTGATATAACATTCCAGGTGGCACATCCTTTATATCCAAAGCTAACTTTTTACCATAGTATGTATTAAAACTAGGCATGTACAGATTGCCAGCTTTGCTTTTACGTGTATTACACAATGGACGAACTAATTTCATAAAAACGGTCATTAAGGTAATAGGGTGCCAAATTATTTAGGAGCTTTTTTACATTATACATACACCCAATATTATAAGAAATTCGACAATGAATATCCATGAAGCCTAAAGGTCTTAACATATCATAAATACTTAAAATGATTCTCAAAGCCGTATTCTGTCTTTTTTGAAGCCTATACGATTAGTTTCTGTACAGTTACTCCAGACAAAACCATTCCAGATCATAGTGAGGGAGTACCAATAGGTATTATATATTGTGACGAGGGAACTCTCATTGGAACAAATGCCTTCACCTGCACTCAATTTACCAAGACCATTGCAAACCTTATGGGGAACATCCACATGATCATTCCATTTTAAGTTTGAATCCATTAAACCACCGAATTTTACAATTAACATTTTCAAGCTCATATCATCCATCGAGTTAATTTATATTTCAATTTGTCCTTGTTTAATGGCGTACCCAGCAACATTACCTTCGTTTTATTTTACATTGATTTCATACATAAGGTTTATCATCAAGCCATGACTTGGGGTCATCTTAAAAGCTGTTCAATAGTAGTAACTGTCATTGTGACAAAGTAAATTAAGTATAATCAACATACATATCAGAACATGAATATTCAGATCATTTGGTAATCTCGTTGATAAAATAAGACAAGGGCCAAGAATAGATTCCTAGAATAGACTACCTAATCTAATTAAACTTTAACTTTGAGTTGTTACCTTGACCAATACATACTGGGTTCGATAAACATATAAAATAAGAACTTAAACCACTTTACCTTCCACACCTGAAATACCAAGTGAGTGTAACTTAGACAGAAGAAGTTTATGGTTAACCATGTCAAATGCTTTGCTGAGATCAAGACACACCACCAACGTAAGTACCTTTATCACTTTCGTTGTCCCTTTAATCATTGTTTTAATAAGGGCGGTGCACGTAGAGTGGTATTTCTGAAAACCAATTGACCTGTATACAAAGAGATTATTATCAGACTATCTGTGAAAAGTTGCTTATCGCACAAGTTTTTTTTCCAAAATATTAGAACAAACCGGAAGAATGGAGATACGGTAGGTCTATAATTTGAAAACTCGTCTTTATCAATCAAACTCTTGAAAATAATGGGAGAACTTTGGCTAGTTTAAGATCGTTAAGTAACTATGCCTTGTTTGAACATAAGTTAAAAATGTGCACAACACAGGACAATTTTTTTCGTTCATGGAACTTCAGAACAGGTGCATATATTATCAATACACTTTAACCTTTTTATTGAAATATCATTTAGTTCCTCAACTAACTTGATCAACAGTAATTGCATTGCAAGTAAACTTACTATCCGTATCCGAATTATTGTTTACGCCATTTAACTTTTTGCATATACCATTGTTAATTAGTTTGTACCGATGGTTAGTTGAAATTGATTTTGAAGTCATTAGCCAACCAATGGTCATCTTCAGATATTGTTGAAAAGTGTCTACATGACCTTTCTTTTCTTTCTTTCAAAGTTTTCCACATTTTCTTACAGTCACAATGCAGCAAATCATTGATCTTATGGTATAATACTCACTCTTAGCACTTTCTTTACTATGTTAACCTTGTTTCTTCTTAGAATTCCTTATATTTATTCCCGTATCAAAAAGTTATTACCGTTTTATATTACACTTGATTGCTTCTTTAAGGGTGATAATCCTTTCATGCATCCTTTCAAAAAATATCCTCACAGTTTCTAACCACTGGCATAAATCATGCCTAAATATCTAATGGTTGTTAACGGTGCATGACATATCGCAAATAACAGTGAATTTGTTAACAAATTATCCCTTTTTTGATTCAAACCAAAAGGGACTCATTGATTTTCCCAATCAACACATGTTAGATCATGAGCAAAGTGGTCGATATTGCAGTTCTCTTAAAACCTCGAAACCCTTTTTAACATGCATTTCACTATTCACAAACAAAGCTCTCCATTTACGGGTACACGCCTGTAGAAGAAGATCTAGTGGCAAGTCACCGACGCTGGTCCACCGATGCGAATGGCATTCGCGCATGTGTATTACATTCGGGTGACTGACCTAAATATACAACAATCGAATGTGTGTACATTGTACCAGTGTCATGCAACCATGCTTGATGAGAACGCGCCCACAAACACGTTTCCGCGCAGATAATTATGACAGCATCAATACTCCCATTGCAATCCCAGTTCAAACTTTGGTTCCACTGCCGGAAAATAGCCATTCATATTTCCATTGTCACCTTATTAGTGATTCACCTTGCAATGATGACACTGTGGGGTCATCAGGCATGAAATCTAAGTAATACCCGACACAGATAGTACATCGCACTAGTCACATTAGATCGCGCATAATCTACGATTATTTTAGGAGTACTTTTTCAACCCTCAATTTCCGGGATTGATCATGCGCAAACGTTAACAAACATAAAACAAACACCAACACTCAACAACGTAAAGTCTTATTTAAATATTCTGTGGTTTCAGTCTTCCCGATAGCTAGACCATACCGGTTTTCGCATTATCATTGCGCATATAATATTGACAAGGTGAGTCTAAAAAGTCCCTCGAACGTCATGAACATACATTGAGGAATTTCCCAAAATCTCCCCAAGCTGAATCACAATATCTACCATTTAGTAGTGAGAGTAATGAGCGGCGCTCTTCTTTTGTAATTGTATTGAAAGGTGTGTACGTGCTAATTACTACTCGTTGATTGACTGCTTTCTACCAATGACCGTTTTCAACCAGATCAGGAGATCACTCAAGGAATTACGTATTAACACAAACATTAGAATTTATAGTTGCCTTTTGTTTATAACACAATCAGAGTTTTACTCGTGGGTGTTATCCTGGTGGGTTTCTTGACTAACTGAGACAAATTATATAGTTCATAAATCTTAACATGTGCACTTGTCGCAGTATCGTTTTTTGAGAAAATCGCAATTTAAATCACCTAGGAGAACGATTCCCTTATTTTCATTAATTAAGCTATCGGTATTTCAGATAACAATTAAAAAAAGAGAAGATCATTTCTTAGGTCTATCAAAGGCACCCAAGTCTTTCTTTTTAATATGCTTCACTTCTAACCATATGGATTCGATCTGATCATTGTCTAAATCATACCTCTTGCGTATTTCAAATCGTTCTTAATAAATGCAGCTACACACTGTTAAAAAAATTTCCGAAATTACGGAAATTTCTGGCAGCAGTATTTCCAGGACTTTTTAGGGTAAATTTACAGAAATTTGTCAATTAACGGACTTTGACAGTAATTTTACAGAAATTTGTCTCATATCCGGAAAAAAATGTGTATTTTAACGAATTTTTCCGTAATTTAAAATACGGCACCAAAAAAAATTCCGGAAATATTGCGGCCAGAAATTTTTGGAAATATTTCCGTAAATTAAAATTTTTATGTTTTTGTGTTTATTGTTATTGTTTCTCAAACAGGATTTCCGTAAATTTTACGGAAAAATCTGTTCTTAATTTACGGACAATTTTTAACAGTGCAACTCACCGTGCCTCTATTATTACTTCATTGCGTTCACAACCAATAACTGGAATGTGAATTTCACTTTTGTGAATTGTGGTATGAAGCCATGTCTCTGACAGAGTAAAGTTAAAACATGATACGGGTTGTCCTTTAAAAAATAACTTAAACTCGTCAAAAAAATTTGACGGTAACGTTAAAATCTGACTGTACCTTAATCCCATTTTGGTAAATTGTTACCGGCCGGCAGCAATATGAGGATAAAACAGTGGGGGACCTTACTATTGTCTGATGTGGAGTGGAGTAATCAATACTAAATTACATTAGACAATCACCAGAAACATTTGCTGCACAATTACTGGACATCGAAAATTATTATTATCCAAAAATAAGTAAATGATGTTACCAACTGATTCTCCTAAAATATAGGCTGGGTGGGGTTAACTTTATACTAGAGTGTGGGCCTTTAGTTTCGATCCTAGCAGGATCTTCCTCAAAGGCAACTCAATTTTGCTTTTACCCTCCGTAATAACAATTCACATAAGTAAATTTTATTTGAAGAAGTCAAACATCATTTGATGTGAATTCCCCGTAACAAATTATTCAAGACTGAATTTAAAGTAAAAAAAGGAAATAGCATTACCTCACACAAAAATCAATAAAAACCACGTTTCTTTTCCATAGTGATTGTAAACCAATTTCTCTAAAATGTAACACAAGTCGGCGTGAAATTTGACATATTTTTTACGTTCAGATCATTTATTATTTGTATTCTTATTAAAAGTTTATTAGTTAAACTTCCTGATTTTTTCAGTGATCTGAACATGTAATTTTTTAAAATTGGAAAATAAGAACAGTATACCAGGGGCTTCGGCACGGTGTATGATGCAATGCGGGTATTGGGTGCTATGTTGTACGTAATGCAATTGAGCGTAGTGTAAATGTTAGGAATCAGCTGGTTTTTTTTAATTATTATTTACGACACAGCTATAATAGCAAAATGGGTAGTATTTTTTAAATGTGAGCTACGGTTTGAGTCAGGATTTAAAAAAGCAATTCGATATCTCATAGTGCAATGGGCGAAGTTTCATCACTCTCATGTACGGCGGTGCGGAAATGATATGTACGGTCAGGGAAGATATGAGTGCTAGCGTGGTGCTAGGGAAGACATCCTTCATTTTAAGGTTTCAGTACTTTGCGCACTTAGATGCAGTCCGTCAACAAGCTGGGATTTGTCAACAGTTCCGTTTTTGTACGTCATGTTTTCCCCAGCTGCAGTCCAAGAGGGTGGCCAGATCTTTTAGCCCTTCATTCAGTAGCTGGACTTCAGTGTTGTACGCGGACAAACGGCAGAGAGGTAGATATGCTGCATAGCGGGGGCTTCTACCATGAGAAATGTTAGGACGGGTTCCGCAGATTCTTTAATTTCAGGAACCTTGTTGTCAATATCATTAATTCCGGCATGGATGATGATATTTTTGTAAGATGTGATGTTGGTTTTGATATTAAGCTCCCCGAAGATGTCCATCATGGTGGCACCACGTATTGATTTGACTTCGGCATTTTCGAACATATCATCGCAAAGGTCTCAGAGCAATGAGTCTCCAATGATGAAGTTTTTTGCGTGATCTTCTCAATCTCAGTTTCCTCGTTATTATCGTTGACAGCGGAGTCGGGTATAGTATCACATTCTATCTTGCTTTTCACCTCTTTCGGCACTGAGAGTTGATATTTCATGTTCGGTACTTCAGCTTCCAAGGAAGAATGAGCATCTTTCAGATGTTTAATCTCTTGACCTAGACGAACATTTTCTGTCTGAAATCAATGGAGCATACTGTACATAAGCAAATGGGTTCATCGGTTACAATACAGTCAGGGTTGGAACCACTGACCTCTACACATGGATAGCGGGTCTGAGTCGCCGATTGAAGCAACAGGAAGTTGCTTTTCGCCTTAGTATATAATATGGCGGGAAACAATGCATATACACTTGCTGGTGCACATATTCCACAAAAATGTTCTATTGTTATACAAAATTCCTTTAACTTTGATAATAAAGTGAAGCCACATTGTGCAGGGCAAAATGCAACTTCCTGAGGTTTCAATCGCCGACTATTCAACGGTGCGCCAGTCCGCTATCCATGTGTAGAGGTCAGTGGTTGGAACACTTTGCAATAGGCCCACCTGATTTAGGTGCGGGACCCTGTTAGGGCTAAGTTCTGCAGATTTAATTTTTGAACGAACATCATTTGTATCAGCGAGCTCAGAACTGGCAGGTGCAAAACCTGTGTTCAACAGTTTTGTGGGTGTGAAAAGTTTAAGAAGCGTACATTTCTGGTAGACGTTTCATATAGAAGTCCCATGGATGCAAATGAGGTATTACAATTGATTCCGTCATGCGCTGTGTGACGTTGTGCAGTAGCGCTTGACGGAATGAATGCCAATACCTCATTTGCATCCGTGGGACTTCTTATATGAAACGTCTACCAGATTTGTGCTGATCATTTTGTTTAGATTTCCTGAGTTCAGTCCTCTTGGTCGCGCTTGTCTGACATGGCTGACATAGATTTATAAAGACTTCGTCGTATTTTTACTCCTGGCTTTTTCTTGGCAGTCTTACAAAGTTTGTTAACATGATTGACTTTTAACCAAGAGTTGATCACAACCCTCGGATTAACCCTTCGTCTACTGAGCCCATTTTTTGTAAACAAATTGCCGCGAAGGGGGTGGGGCGGGTACCACCTCCCCTGTGGATTTCGTAATGAACACTCGAGATTCCTGTAAATTTGAGATACCAAAAGGATAGCTTAGAGTTTTCACTTCTTTCCTTGGGTACCAACTAAGTACTCAAATCCCATTATGACGTCACCATGACGTATAGTGAGAAAGGAAGTACGAAAATACTGTATATAGGGTGGAAAATTGGATATATTTCGCAATTTAGCGACTCAAACCACCCTATTATAGGCTCTAAAATGGATGTCATTATATAAAACTAGGCCCTTCATCAAGTAGAGTAAAAAACGCATGAAAATCTGATTTTCCATAAAACCTTTTTGGCGAAAAATTGAATTTTACATGTGTGTTGTCTATGGAAATTGGCAGTTTGCTGACATGCGAATTTATGACGTCATTGTGACGCAATGCTAGGCATGTTGGTCTCATTTTGGTATCAATGGAGAAGAGGCCCAATGCTATATATTGGGGATACAAAAATCAAGTCCTTGTGATGTTCCTGTGTTTGTTTAGGAATGTTGTACTTATCTTCCGTGAGGGGGGTTTACCACCCCCCCCCCCCCACGAATAACTTGGGATTCACCCTGTCTTACCTAACCCCGGTGGATGTTTGTTTTTGGATTAACAGGAGCGGAACATGAACAATTGACAATGTACTATAAATTACATTGGCACCAAAAAAGGGGTTATAGCAAGCCGGGGAAAAACCTGAAGGGGGGTGTGGTAGTAACCACCCCCCCCCCTTCGGTAGACGAGGGTTCAAGAAACTTCGTAGAGGACTACTTTACAGAAGTTCAGAGAGTTGCACACAAGTTCAAATGTAAATGGAAACAAATTCGGACAGGTTAGTTGGCTGCGCGGTACTTACAGGTCAAAAAGTTAAGCTGGAGTAAATCTTACCGGTGACAGTTCAACAAACGATATTCAGATCACAAATTCAACTCCAAAAGATAGTTATCCCCTGTTTGTTCACGCAATACGGAAAAATACATGGCTGGGTGCCGTATCACATGAGGCCGTAGTTCATAAATAAATTCATTCAATAATGAATTTATCATTTAGTAGACATGAATATTGAAGTGATAAGCCTAAAGTAGATCACATCTAAATCTGGAATAGCACAGTCAGAGTAAGATCATGTCATGGCCAAGCACGTTTGGCTTTCCAAATAAATTAAAAACAGGTTCAGTAGGCAAGCATTTTAGAGAGTCAAAACTATTCCTTATTTTTAATCCTATGAACTCCACCAATAATTTGCACCACTTTTTATCCAAACTGGAGCAACTTTAAAATTTGACTCCTGTACAACTGAAATTGACCCTTTTATTGATTTTTGCTGTTTGTAGCCTATAGCTCTTAAACTTTACGTTGTAGACAGTACAAACTATACCTTTTCTGAATCCTAATGGTTAGATAAATAACGTGGTATACTTTTCAACACGATTGGATCAATTTAAAAATTTGACCCCTGTACAAACTTTGTTTTGGACCCTCTCCTAAAGGCACCATTTGCTGCACTTAAGAATCACGTTTCAGGGGTCCCTGTCAGTCTGTCAACATATTTAATCACTCAAACCCTTTGTACTTGAGATGTGTTACAAATGTCTGCTAGCTCCTGGGCTAATATTGTTAATATCCGAAGAAAACTTGGGTTTCGATTAAGTCTCGTCACTACTTGTACCTTGTAGAATTGACATCCGGAAGACTTCCTCTAGGGAAAATTACTGCATGGAGGTACTTTTCAAAGAACAACAACTGGTATTGTTATTTTTTTTTAAAGTCAACTTACCGAGCTATGGAATTTTTAACTGACAGAAATGCCATATACAAAGCCGCATGTTGAACGAATAACGCGCTGTCGTGATGTGTACACTGGGTAATACGAAGCATACAAAAGTTCACAATTTCGCACCATTACGGTCAATTCGGGTAACGGTCTTTCAAAGGCACTATGAGTAATTTGCTAATTCCGAAAATAAATAAAAAAAATAATAAAAGTCAAACTTTTGCATGTCTGTAATAGGACACTTACTACAATACATAATTGAATTAGAGAATAAAAGATGATATTTTTTGTTTGGGCCATCTTAGATGGTGTCATAATGGATGGGCATCCAATATAAAAATTGAATGGCGATTGAAATCTTATAGATTTTTCAATTTTGTCAATTTTTCAGTTGGAAAAGATAACTTATTACAATTCTACAGACTTAATCTTCACTTTAAAGGTGCAACGAGAGATTTCAAGTCATCCATATTTTCTGTGATATGTAGTGATTTCATATATATTAGACATGCAATAGACCTTTTATTTGACAACAGAAATAACTTAAAATGAAAACAAAAGGTGATTTGTATATGCTCATATTTCAATAGAAAATATAGGCTGAATTTCGTATTTGCTCCTATACGAAATTAGAAATTTCACAATTTTGGTACCAAAGAAACAGTTCTCAGCTTAATCCTTTCAGAAAGGGATATTTTTAATAGAAAGCTTTGCACCCGTGCAAAAATCAGAATTTTCATATTTTTAGGGACACCTGTTATTTGAAATCTCTCGTTGCACCTTTAAGCTCTCCCTGCAAAATTCAAATATTTTGACTCTTTCGGTTGGATCACTGATAGTGTCTTTGAAATATACTTTTTCAAATGAGGGATTGGTTTTAGTATCTTGTGATTTATTGAGAATATTCAGAGATAATTACCGAAAACCGCGAATCGGTCCAAAATTTAATCGATCATCTACTCCACGTGAAAATCTGTTGATGGTAGCAACTGATGGCGTCTGTGATTAAGACGTCCTTGTGACATCATACTGCAGATTTTAGCAGGGGTGTAACCAGAGGGGGAGGGCAGGGGTACGCCCCCTCCCCCCATTGTGGGGATTCCCCCCGAAAAATTAGTGAACTTCTGCACACGCGCCAATTTACAGTGAAAACAACATAGGTCTATCAAATTCTAATATGCTTGTCCCCTGGAAATATTTGCCCCACCTTTTCTTGCCCCCCCCCCAAAAAAATAGATTACGCCACTGGCTGTAGTACTCCTTTGGTACCAGCAGGAAGAGAATGTCTACACCTAGACACTGATACCAAATAGGTATGCAGAGGGTATTCCAATTCCAAAATCGCCGGGTTTGTAATCACCCCTTCTTTGTAAATTGTGTTTCAAAATGCCTCAAATTCGGGTAATTTTACAACTGAAAAGTTATTTAAAATCCTCATAAAATACAATTATTCCCACAAATACGAATCGCTACAACGTTATTTACACATGCATACCTTTTGATCACAACTATTTCAAGATCACATTTCCAGTACCAACCTACCTTACTATAACAATGACTTGATCGATCATGTAGCTTTCATTAAGAAGCCTCTTTGGAAGATTATATATTGGAGCAGGAGATATATAGAGCGGAATATCATAGGGGCCTTATTTAAGGAATTCGTTTACCCCCTCCCCCACTACAGAAAGGTTTAACACCTTTGGTAGTTATATGAACCCTCTATATCAATGCTAGGTATATGTATGCCAAAAATGTATAGTTTGCACCACCTACGACCATTGGTTTTGGAGTAATGGTAAAAATGGGTAGACGTTTCATATAGAAGTCCCGTGGATGCAAATGAGGTATTACAATTGATTCCGTCATGCGTTGTATGACGTTGTGCAGTAGAGCTTGACGGAATGAATGGCAATACCTCATTTGCATCCATGGGACTTCTATATGAAACGTCTACCTCAAAAGGGTCAATCTCAATTTGTAGAGGGGTCAACATTAAAGGTTAATCTGATTATATTTTTAATACTTGCAAATTATTGCCTGATGTAAGAGGACTCCCAAAAAGTATAGTTTTGATTATGTTAAATGTTTACTTACGGAGATAAGGGTCAAAGAAGGTCAACACCAAGTGGATTATGTTATACCCTATGACCTATTTTGTCGCATAACATGATAACTATGCATTGCAGATGGTACAAACTATTCCTTATTTTGACACATTGAGCTAGATGAACAACTTCTTTAATTTTTTACCATTGGAGCAACTTCTGATTTTGACCCCTGAACAAATAGAAATTGACCTTTTTACGATTTAGCCATTTTTTTACCCTATAATTCCCAAACCAATGGTCATAGATGGTACAAACCAGAGGGTACAAACATTACATTTTTGGAATCCTTATGACTAGACGGACAATACGGCATACATTTCAACATGATTGGAACATTTTAAAAGTTTGACCTCTGTGTAACCTTAAATTGGCCCTATTGAAAAAAAATGACACCACAATTTGAGAGTACTAACTACCTGGCGTTGATATAGAGGGTCCATACTAACTACCAAAGGTGTCAAACCTTTTCTGTAGTGAGGGGTAAACGATGTTTGACCTGGGTCTGTGCTCCTCCTCTAATAGCAACAGCGAATTCAAAACGGCATCAACATTTGGCGTAACCCGAGTGCTAGTCTTTTTCAAAGACTTAACGGTAGGAGGGCGCTCTTATGCATATCGAATGGTTACACACAGACTTGACAAAAGGCTAGGCCTGGTCACGAACATTTAAACTAAATGAAAGTTATTGGAAATTACACTAGTTTGCAGCGGGGTTAATCCACTAACCCCAACGGATTTTGAAGTCAATAATTTATTCCAAAATTACCATGATATTACTAAGAGTAAGATGTATTGAACTAAGGTTAAAGAGGAAATTTTGTAATGTAACTGAGACAGAGATCGCCATAGTAAATGCACATAGCAGTTCCACAAATTACCGTTTGGAAATCCCCAATGGCCATATCGAGCAGGTTGTGTCCTATACCCCTTGATTTGGAGATAACTTTACAATGAAGCACTCTTTATTAAAACCAATATCGAGAAGCACATCATCGGCAATTTAAAACAAAATAACAAGAAGACATGTAAGATTTCGTAGCTCCTTAAAGGTAATGCAGTGATTTGCTAAATCAGGGGGGGACATCGAAAAAATCATCAAAAATGCTGATTTTTGCATGTTTGTAAACAAGTAGGTATCCGAAAATATCTGCAAATTGCTAAGATAAAACCAGTCTAATAAGTATACAAAATCGGATATTGTGTCATTACTGTCCGTACGGGACCATTCCTTAAACCACGTAAATGAATGGCGATTCAAATCTTAGTTAACACTGGTGTTTTCTCTTTATGTCAATTTTCAGTGCGAAAAGAATAATTATTACAATATACAGACTAAGCTCTCCAGGCACAATTCAAAATATTTTGACTTTTCGGTGGATCACTGATAGAGTCTTAAAAATATACATTCAACATGAGGATTGGTTTGGTATTCTGGTCATGTATGACAAAATATTCGAGAAAATTACCCAAAAACCGCGATTGATCCCGTTTTATATTTTATGCGTGGTGCATTTGAACAGCAGAGTACGTTTATCCCTAATCGAACTTCCAGTCATATGACTAAGCCGTTCCATACATTAATTTTTCAGGATTTACCAAAAGGAGCGAAAATAAAGTGTATATGAAATGAATACTCACTCACCTATTTCTGTCTTCCAGATCACTCTCGTCAGGAGTCGAATCTGAATTCTCACACAAATACTGCGCACTTCAATATCACAAATATTGTGAATTTTCCAAAAAACCAGACATATAGTACCTCACTACTTTATACAAGCACCCCTGCCAATCTCCACCACAGAAGGTCGGTTAAGGGAAAGCGCACTTTAACCGTTGGGATCAATTTAAATAGAGAATTTAAATCCATTAAAACTGTATAAAATATGTCTATTCCAATTTAGCCGAAGTTATGTGTTGAAGCCGGAAGTTCGCAGCTTTGGACAGCACTCCGGAAGAGGATGAAAGATATTGGGAGGAACGCTTCTTGGTTGCTGGATTCGTGTATGTAGGTAAAACATAGAAAGTGAGTGGGGCAAGGCCATGGCCAGGTAGGTAATTATTGGCCTACCCAGTATCACAGCTAGGGGTATAAAATTCACATAATCAAGAAGTTCTAAACCCGCTAAGGGTATCAATTCAGTGTGATTGTGACTGTTTCAATGATACAAATAGGATAAGTGTCCATTTTTGTGTAATGGGTTATCAAGGGTATTCACATATTGAGAACCGGTCCCACAAGGGGTATAAGTCACGTGATTTTCACTGAAAAGTAGTATAATTTAACCAAATAATGATCACGTTAGGGGATATTTCTACTGAAACCCCTGGAATGGGGGGAGCAGGGGTACACAATAAGTTCCTGAGAAAAAACCCCTCCCCCGGGGGCCATTCTAACAGCAAACAATGATATCAAAATCGGCATGAAGATCCCAGACATCAGACTTAACGGAAGGAGGGTGCTCTTCGGCATCGGGCGAGGACCCGCCTAAAAAAGCTATCTAGAATGCCTAAAATATTTCGTTGGAAAATCCAAAATGCCCAACTCGACCCAGTCGGTCCCCCCCCCCCGTCCAAATGAACACCCCATGAAAATTAGTTGACCAATCCAGTACCTCTATAGTACGTCAGCCACTTTGAAAAAGGCTCTAGTTTTGAGTTAGGGTTAGGGGGCTGTCGAGTAGAAAAAATGCCAATGGTAGCAGGTGTTAGGACATATGTGGGATCATCACCTGGGTGGATGTGGAAATCAGAAGTGGTGCAATTTATTTTTATGGGACAAAAAAGGTTCAAAATTGACCCAAATTAGGTAAAAATCTAAAATGGTGATTTATCTTTATTCCGACTTCTATTGAAATGTATCACTAATAAAATCCCCCACTATATGATATAGATTCAAGAAAAAATGAATGTTGGAATCTGGGGTAATTTTGACCACAGAAAGGACCAAAAGGGGTCAAAGTGGACCCCAAATAAGGTAAAAATCATAGAATGGTGATTCCACACTTCATATTAATGTAATAGGTTTTAATTTTCCCCACTGATAGCTGTAAGATCAAGAATCATTGTGGGGGATGTTGGAATCTGGGGGCTATTGTTGACCCAGGAAAAGGGCCCAAAAGGGTCAAAGTGACCCAAATATGGTAAAATCATAGAATGTGTGATGTATTTATCCAATCTTAATTGTGAATGTACCAGTTCATGTGCCCCACGATATATATCGTGTAGATTGAAGAATGTGAATGTTGGAATCTGGGGTTATTTTTGACCCCCAGAAAGGGTCAAAAAGGGCTCAAAATTGACCCAAATAGGTAGAAATCATAGAATAGTGATTTATTATTTTGACTTTCATATTGAAATGACTATTTATAATTTCCCCCACTATATAGCTGTAGAGTCAAGAAGAAATTTGAATGGTGGAATTGGCCAAAAAGGGGTAAAAATTGACCACAAATATGGTAAAATCAAAATGGTATATGTATTTATCCATCTTAATTTTAAAATGTAATAAAGTTTATCCCAGTTAATTTCGCACTTGTTAATTGATGTATAAAAAAAAACATGGAATTTCGTTCTAAAATGTGAATCGCGAGAAAACCAAACCAATTTAATTTTTCGGTAACTGAGGATTTATTTGTGTCATTGTATTTTCAACTTGTGTTCATTGATTTTCGTCCAATTGGCCGTCGAATTCGTCCGTCAATATCAAGGACAGGAGTATTAAAAAGCAAATTCGTAATTTTTTCATGTATTAATTAGTGTCTTTTTTCAATTTAGCTCCACGTGTGTTTAGGGTTATTTTATAACATTTAAATATGGTTCTTTGGGATGGTGCTGAAATGTTTTTTATCCAAGGTTCTCAAAAACCGTGCTAATTTCGGCTCAGTCTTCTTTGAGTCGTTTGCTTGACAATACGCAAATAAGTGAATTTTACCATTTGTTAAATAATTGAAATATATATGCACATTGTCAATTCGTTTGGACTGACAGAAATCTGAAATGGTCTAACGATTCTTTACTATTGGGGTATGTATATTTCTCATTAATATGAATGATATGCTTACTATTAATTTTAATGAAAAAATTTCTGATATTAAATATGGTTTTAGATATTTGAAAGGCAGAATTTAAAACATTACTTGGGTAAAATAACCTTGATTAAAACCTTCGCATTATCAAAACTGGTTTACCCCTTTTCAGTTCTTCCAATCCCCAGAATCCCTTTTTTTTTTAAAAAGATTGGACGGAATTTTATTGGATTTCTATGGAGGAAAATCCTGACAAAATAAAAAGAAAGACCATGATCTTGCCAATTCAGAGGGAGGTCTTAATATGCCTGGACTCGAAAAAACATAGCAAATACTCTTAAATAGCTTTGGGTTAAACGCTTTTATGACAAATAAGCTGATGCTGTTCATTGGAAACTCTTATTTTTAAACTCATAAATCCTTTGGTGGTAGTATTATATTCAAGGTAATTTTCATGAAAGGGAAAATTTTTAGACAAAATTAATAACTTGTTTGTCAGAGATGTTATAAAGATGCTGGGCTATCCTTCATTATAAAAATCCTGATACCACTAAAGATATTGTAAACCAAGTTTTATGGTTTAATTCTTTTCTTCTACGATTGATCATAAAAGTCTGTTATTGGAGAGTTGGTATGAGTATGGAATTGTGTCTGTATGACAATTATTACAAAGGATTAAAATTAATGAATCTGAAAAATGTGGCATATAAGCTTCCTAGTAATAGTGATTGGTTTCAATATTATAAACTAGTCTCTGCTCTCCCTTCAAATTGGAAAAAAAATCTTGAATCTTACAGTGAAATACAATACAGGTGTGAAAATAGGACCCTTATATGTAATTCTGTATAAACAAAAAAAAAAATCAAATATCGGAAAAGGTTTTTGGAAAAAATTTCATATACCCAAAAGAATTACCGGACCAAATGGATAATATTTTCCAAACCAGGATATGAAGGCCAAAAAATTTTTGGTTGGCATTGAAGTGTGCGATAGATACAAATACTAGAAATTTTCGTTTAAGTTTATACACAGAATTATTGCAAACTAATCATTTTTTGTAATACATTTAGCACAAAATTGAACAACAATTTTGTAGTTTTTTGTAAGAGTGATAGTAGAACTGTGAACCTTTTTAGTTCCACTATCATTCAGATTTTCGGATAACTATATTGGTATTGGATTCGCAAGCCGGTTGATTATAAAATTGACTATAATAAGCTTAATGTTTGTTTGGATGTTTATACACCATTATCCCTCTCTGCAGTTATTATATAATTTGTGGCAAAGCCAATTTATTTACAAATGTAAATGTCATCAAACGAGCACCTCAAGTTTTGTTTATACAGAAGATTAGATATTTTATTGGGATTGAGGAAGTTATTGCCCTAAAGAAAAATAATGGCCAATTCAACTATAGTAAATGGGATAATTTGTGATTGAGGATTTTGGAATATTCCTTAATAGCTGTTGCCATCAATTATTATTTATTTTATAGTCGTATTTGAACATACTACATTACATACATGTATTGTGATGTACTCTTTCCAGTTATTGGACTTGTAGTGACCATGCAAAAAGTAATCTATAATAGTGCAGGACCAGGTCATGTAGGACTTTAAGAACATAATATGCGACCCACTTTTTGCAGGCCCAGAGCGAGTCAAAGCTGTAAACATCCTTGTTGGCAAAAACAGTTGTTTTGAATACCAGTAATCACAGAAGAAATCAAAATAAGCAGGTTCAAAGACCTTATTGTGTTTGTCGTGCTATTCAAATTCACCCAAACAAAGCTTGGGTAGGTAGCTGTGGAATAAGCACAGGTGACTGTTATGTTCGGTCTTTGTATGCAAGGTGCTACAAAGTAAAGAATACCTCAAAAGTGTCATGTGGTGGGGATGCAACATTTTGTCAGAACTTAAATCCTTCACTTGGCTGGTGGGGATGGTCCAGTGAGGCCACTAAAAGTCATACTTGCTTTTGTGTTGTGGATTGTATGAATTTTTTTTTGGGAGTTGGAATTCCTGACTGCTTGGTCAAGTGGGGATGAGTCCCTGTGACTTGTTCATGGGTTTGTAAAGGTGGTGCATATGTATACCATTATAATCATGTGGTTGTGTGTTTTTTTTTTTTTTTTTTTTTTTTTTTTTAATTTTTTAGTTTTTTGCTTTTTTTAATATTATTTAATTAAAGCAGTTTGCCTAAAAGAAGAAAAAAAAAGAAAAAAAACATTGTCAATTCGTTACAAAAAATAATCTGAAGAAATATGATGTTATCATTTGATTGAAACTTTTTAACTTGAATTTTTATGATTCCATTTGACTATTTGCGGAATTACTACATAGAAAGTTTTCAAATAAGCAATCATTATGGTACACAATATTCCATCCACCAAGGGCACAGTTCAGTGGGTTGTCTTGTTACATACATTGGAACCATGACTGACCTTGTGTGAATCTGGTATATATATCATACCCCCAAACCAGGGGGTGTATTTTCTAAATGACACGGTGACTGGAAGGTACTGAACTGTTCCAAGGGAATTGAGATTTTTACTAGCTCACAGTGATAGTGCCAACCCATCCCAGCACCTTTTCCTTAGCGAAGGCCTGCTTTTTACTGCACTATTAATTGGATAATATAGAGGCCAATATAGTAGAACCACTCATGGAAAAAACTTTATTTCATTATGCTTACCACGACATATAAAAGACAAGATTCTTAAAAGCAATTATAAAAGGAACGAATTGCTTTTTTTTCAATTCAGTAAGTCATCCGCCACGCGGACTAATTAGTCAACGGATTTGACGAATATCACCGACCAGTTTCAATGCCAATGACACAAAAATAGAACATCATTACTGAAAAGTTTAAATGCGTTTTTGCATTTCTCGCGATTCACATTTTAGGACGAAATCCATGCTGTTTTATTAAATCATTACACAAGTGCGAAATTTACTTAAGCTGGAACACCTAGTTATATAGTTTATTTGCCCATTAGCTGTAAATTTAGAATTTGAATTAAACCTCGACTGGCCAAACGGTTAAAAATGCTTAAATATGGTAAAGACAAGGAAATTGAATTGGTAACATTGTTTCAATATTAGGGCAGGAATTTCAATAATCAATTGCCAATTTTAAAACCTTTATTTTCACTTTTATCAGTAGTGCCATCCAAATTTGAAAACTTTGGATAATAATTGTCAATTACATCTAATTTGGTCAAAATATATTAACCAATAATGCTGGTTTCATATCTGCAGTCTTGCTCTGTTCAATTTTGCATAATGCACATATCATCAGGCTTGTAGCCAGGAGGAGCCGGTGGGAGGCTGACGCTCCATTCCCAAAAGTCCCATAACCCTAAAAGGACAAAAATAGATTTTTTCATCGAAAATATGGTATGTAAAAAGTCCCGCACTTTTGCCAGATTTTTCTCCCTTTGTAGTTTTGGGGGACTAATTTGCCCCTTTGGTGAATTTTTTGGCGAAGTCCCCTTTTAAAAAAATGCCCCACTCTCCTAATTAGTGTTCCTTTTACTGACATTCGCTGTCAATGAAAAACTTTGAAAAGGGATCAAAACGGTCCAACCCAAATTGGTCAAAATTTAACCCAATATGCCACAATTTCATTTTTTCCCTGAAACTAGATAAAAACAATCCAGTATGAGAGAAACAGTTGGTCTGTCAGAATGAAAGCTATCCTAATAAGTTGTTAAATCTGTTGTCTCCAGAGCAACTAAGATTGCTTTCTACAGGCCTGTGTGGAAAACATCTTACTGTATGGTGCAGAAACATTGACAATGAAGGGGGAGCTGCGGGACTTTATAAGTGGCACTTATACCAGGCAACTCATGCCAGTTGAAAATATCTCCTGGAAAAAACATCCTACCGAATATCGGATCTATGGTGAAATACCTCCTATTACCACAATTGTGGCACAAAATAGAACACAGTTTGGTGAGCATTGCTTTCAAGTCAAGGACCAGATTATATCAGACCTTAATTCTGTGGAGTCTTCCATGTGTCCCAAGTAGAGGTAGCAGATCACTACTACTCTGATATGCTAGGCCCAGAGATACAAGCTTTACTTTGAAGTGGGGAGCAGCAAATACATGATAAAGACGTTTTGAAAAGACGTACGCCACGGATTTCGACAAAAGTCAAAGATGATGTTGATATTGTCCACCTTTGCCAAACATGCAAGCGTTTGTCAATTGATGCAAATCTATGTGGATGCCAGCTGACACAAAATGCAAAAATTGTCTATTACACTTGCTTCTCAAAAGATGAAACCCACAGTATAATTGCCCAAGTATAGCTTTTTAATTCACCCTCTTTTGGGGTCTATTTGACCTCTTTTTTGCCTTTTTAGGGTCAAGTTTGGAGTCAAATTGATAACTATCTAAGGCAAGTAAAAAAAAAAACAGTTGATCGTCCCCGCCCACTCCGATTTTGGACGCAGCACCGACTTTGTTATTCTTATTTACAAAAAACAACAACAAAACCACCAAAAAAGAAGGCTAAAAAGGTGGGAAAAGAAGTTAACAAAAATATCGGAACACATTGAACTATCATACGATTTTAAAGAGTATCCTTCATTTTGTGGAGCAATTTCTTCAACCTTCTTACATACCACTATTTCCACAACGCAAAACGCAATCTTCAAATATCTCATGGTGGCCATCTTAGGGACATGGCGCCATCTTTGAAAAAAAATAATTAAATAACAAATAATAAAGGCCTCCCTCACCAAACTTTTTCAAAAGTCTGGCCGATCAACTGTTTTATTTTTTTACTTGGAATTAAATAGCCTCGTCCCCGGGATCAACAGATTACAAGGAACATGATCAGAAATATAAGTATTGATGTATGTGGAAGGTACGATTTGTCTCATGTACTCTGTGAAATCGTTAGACTAAAATTGAAATTAGAGAGTATTAGATCTCATTAGATCGAATTTATTATTTAATAGTCCTCTAGGAGACTTCATAAATCACGTTTTTAGCCCTCATATCAAAATTGGTTGAAATGATACGGCAAGAGATTTAACTGATGGGAATGAGTAAGGCGATAAATCAAGATGCACTTATTTAAATGGGGTGTATCTTGACCCAAAATGTCAAAATTTAGTTATTATCTACTACCCATATGATTATAGAAAATGCATATAAGTGAAAGATACCTTGACCATTTTACTTTGTGGACTCATATTTTTGCGTCAATTTTGACCTTTTTTGCCTTTTCTGGTCATTTTGACCCCAGATAGATTTCCAACATTCAAAATTATTATTGAATCTACTGCATAGAGCGGAGAAATAAAAGTGAAATACTACATATTTTAATATAAAGTTCGGAATAAGTACATCAAACATTCTATGATTTTACCTTATTTGGGTCAATTGTAAGCCCTTTTTCACCCTTTCTGATCATTTTGACCCTAAGATTCAAAACATTCCATTTCTGATGGAATCTTTGCGAGTAGAGTGGGGGAAAATGAATACTAGTTAAGATGGATAAAGACATCACTTACTATTTGATTTTACTCATTTGGGTCATTGTGCCCTTTTGGGCCCTTTTGGGGGTTCAAAAAAATTAACCACCAGATTCCAACCAATCAAATTCTTCTTAAATCTCAGTATATTCGTGGGGAAGGAGGGGAAAGTTAAATACTATTACATTAATATTGAAGTTGTGAATCACCATTCTATGATTTTACCTTATTTGGGTAAATTTTATTTTGACCCATTTTTCCTTTCTGGGGTCAAAAATAAGCCCAGATTCCAACATTCTTCTGGAATTCTACAGCTATATAGGGGGGAAATTAAATACTATTACATTACTATGAAGTTGGAATCACCATTCTAGATTTTACCTAATTTGGGTCAATTTTGACCCCTTTGGTCCCTTTCTGGGGTAAAAAAAAATAACCCCAGATTACAAAACATTCAAATTCTGTCTGAATCATACCGCTATATAGTGGGGAACATAATACTATGACATTACATATGAGTTGGAATCCCCATCATGATTTTTACCAATTTGGGTCATTTTGACCCTTTTGTGGCACCCACATTAAAAAAATTTGCACCACTTATTATGATTTCTACACTCCACCCAGGCGTGATCACCACAATGTACCTAAGCATGTGGTAGCAATGATAATTTTTCTACTCTTCCACTACCCCTTGGTGCCCAAAAAACTGGTCGGCTGACGTACAGAATCTCCTAGTACGTTCATTCAAAGCCTGAATTATTACTTTTTCATTTTCTACGCTCGACTAGCAAGTACCTTCAATACCCACTTCTCATTTTGCTACGCTCTGAGCATGTTGTGCTCTTATTTGCGCCTTGAGAAGTTTGCAAAATTTTCACAGGTTTTAATAGTTTTTACTCACCGAACTACCAACCTTACGTTCTACGCACTTTTCGCGTCATTCTGGTTCGGTTTGCTGCTTTCAGCCCATCCCAGATGCTACAAAAATTTGGTCTGACAATTACAAGTGTCTACCTCGGGTGGACCCCTTCAAGTAATTCCCACATCCATCTAGCGCTTGTGTTGGGGAGCTTCTTGTGCTAGATGGTTCCTGAGTATTTTATCTCACTTTTTCGTCGGCTACTTTGCTGTATTTCGCGTTTTTTCGCGGGCAACTTTCACCCGCTAACCTACCGGTCCGGTACCGGTACGGCGCCATCTTAGCCGAAAGTTCTTAATTCGTCTTTCGCTTCGGTATGGTACGCCATCTGGGTCATTTGCTCCGGGGCGGTTTTCGAGCCCCCACTGCTTCCCCCGTGGACTTACGGGTCTGCGGGTCAGTTTATTGGACTTCCCGTCATCGGGGGCCCACTACCGTTATTACGGCCGGGCCTTACCGTTCACGGGAATACTTAGATTGGTGACACCTTTTTAGCGGCCATTTTGGAATTGTTACCGTCTCAATTTTTACCGCGTAGACCCATTTTGACCTGAAACCGGAAGTACGTGCCTTTCTATGGAAGTTAGAATTCAACAGCGTTTTTCTTCGGTTTCCCCTTCTGCGGGGGCTCCACTACCGTTGTCACGGCCGAGCCTTACCGTTATGGGGACTTTTATGCTGGGACACTTTTTCCGGCGGCCATTTTGGATTTCTTAACGACCGAATTTTTACCGCTTAGCCTCATTTGGTTCCGAACTAGATCTCCCGGTTATGGTTCCTTAAAGTTCCTAAATGACTTTTGTTCTCTTTTTTGTCTTTCTCCAGATAAGACATGGATTCCGACTCAGAGACCGAGAAGGAAGTGGCCAAGCCAAAGCCTAGACAGTGCTCGTCATGTGGACATTTCCTGTCACCTGCCGACCCGCATCCGACGTGCATCATACACCGCCCGTGCCACCAAGACGAGCCATGTGAGCTGGACGGCGACTGGACGCCGGAGCAATGGGCAGACTTGGAGAACCGCCAAGCTCAAGCGGCCAGGAAGCAACAGCGGCAGAAGGAGACAACACCCGCATCACCCGTGCCCGGCCAGACGGTCCTTGTCACGGAGCAACCACCGGCGTTCTCAGCGGAGCACTGCAAGAGGCAATGGCGCCCATCACCCAGCGGATGGACCTTATTGAATCACGGGTCACCGGAGACAACCCTCCAGGATAAAGCACCGTGGCTTCTACGGTAATAACACCCCGCAAGCGCCGATCCAGCCGAGACACTACTGGACACAAGCGGGTCCGCGCCGACGCCCAGCAACCCAGTGTCGCCGGTAGCAGCCGTGGTAGCAGCCGTTGTAGCAGCCGTTGTAGCAGCCCGTCAGGAGCCGCATCTGTGCCGAGGTCCCCGGAGTCCGCTCACCGTCTCCGGCCAGCCGCCGAGCTACCGACTCTCCACCGCCGGATCACCGTACACCCTTCCGTACCGACCGCTCGGGGAGCCGCCACCGTTCCCGCTCAACGCCGGGTTCACCACCGGGGCCGGCCGAGTACCGCACCGCCCGCCGAGTACCCCGCTCTCCACCGTCGGAATACCGTGATCACCGCGGAAGCCGTTCGGGAAGCCGAGATCGCCGCCCGGATCACCGCAAGAGCCACTTGAGGAGCCGTGACCGCCGCCGGGATCACCGCAAGAGCCGTTCCGGAAGCCGTGACCGCCGCCGAGATCACCGCAAGAGCCGTTCCGGAAGCCGGGACCGCCGCCGGGATCACCGCAAGAGCCATTCGGGGAGCCGGGACCGCCCCCGGGATCACCGTAAGAGCCGTTCTCGCAGCCACGATAACCAGGTGGATCACCGCAGCAGCCGTTCTTGGAGCCGTGGTAATAGCAGCTACCGCCCAGATCACCGGAGGAGCCGCTCCTTGAGCCGTGACCGCCATAGCCGCAAAGATAGTTACGACCACCAGGACCGACGGGATAGCCGAGTCCACCGCCGGAGCAGATCGCCCCGCGACAAAAGCCGCGAACTTCCGGGACCAGCCGTGACCGCCGGGACAGCCGCGACCACCGGGTCGACCGCGACCGCCTGGTAAGCCGTGACTTTCAGGACAGCCACCGACCCAACGACAGCCAGCGGGGACGCAGTAAGAGTCCACCACGGCCAGCGCCGTCCGCATGGGACGAACTCCTGGGTCCAGTCAGGGAGCCTGAATCGCCGAGCTTTCCCGACGATTGGGTGTTCATGGACGACCATCGGGACATGAACTCTCCGGCGTTCAAACCGTCTTACTCACGCACGCCTTCCTCCTCGGACCGCCGTAGCTTAGCCGATCAAGTCAAGAGGAACCTCACAGGGGATCTCTCATGGGGCCATGAACCGGCTGGAGTCTCGGAGGTAGAGAGGATCCACCAACGTGAGAGGATCCGACAACTGGGGGAACCGTTCACCTTGGTGCCAGAGGAGCCTACGGACCATACGACCCCTACCATCCAGAAGCCGCTCCGATTCCTGAGCCCTACAGTGGCGGCTCCTTTCTGCAGTAATGCTAGAGAGGGGCATCCCGATCCAGTGGCCTGAATCCTCACCAGAGGTCGACGAGCTGGGAGAAGCTAGCTACAGAGGTAACAAGCCAGAGAAGCCGCGACCGTACGTACCGCTCCTGTCTCACTTCAGGAGGTTCTGCGACACGCTCACCGTGAAGAACCACCCGGGCCCCGTCGCCTACAGTGGGTGGAACGCACCTTACAGGTACCACCAGATATCGAGAAGAAGTACTTCCGTCCGGCGCCAGTTCCAGAAGAAGCATGGCCCCACATGTTGTATGATGCAGGGACATGGGCCAATCCAGATCGACCCCCCCCCCCAGCGGGGGTGGAGGGCGGGTAAAGTAACCCCTCTCGTAAGAAACGTCCTCACCGGGTCGCGCCTTGGAACCAGAAGAGGGACGCCGAATTGGGCGGCCTGGAAACCCTAGCCAGGGATGGTATGCGGCTGGCGAACGCATCCCTCCTCAACTTCGCCCACCTGATGAACGGATGTCTAGGCCCTGTCAGATCGCAGATGAGTGCAGAGAACAGGCAAAGTTCACTATATACACTCCGGGACCTAACGTTCTGCACGGGGAACACCTTTGCAGGCTAGCGCATCAACTCGCCTACTTTCGGAAAGTAAAATCGTCATGTGAGTGCAACAAAGTCGTAACTGACATTTTTGGCGAAATTGAGTTATTTATATAATATGAAAAATTCATTACGCTTAATTTGATATACATTTCAGGAGACAGTCTCAATTTATTGCAAAGTTATTAAGCCAAATAGGCCTATTTAGGTGTAGATACAACTTTGTTGCACTCAAAATTGAATTTCCCGTGTTGTGCAACAAAGTCGTAACTGGTAGATACGACTTTGTTGCACGACACGGGACAACTAGTATGTAGATACGACATTTTATTTCTTGTAAAGCGATAGTTTTTAAAAAGGTGTATAAATAACAAATCTCCCAAAATATTTTGTGAAAGAGCAATTTCATTTTTTACCAAATGTATGCTAATTTATGCTAATTTTGACACAAAAAACCTTAAAAACATATCAAAAAATGCAGTTACGACCTTTTTCCGCTCAATATTACGCTCAGTACTTAATTAATTTAATTAATTGTGAGGGCACGTGTGGTCCAGTGGATTGAGCGCTCGTCCCGCAATCCAAAAGTCGTGGGTTCGAGTCCCACTGTGGCCAACGTGTTGTGCCCTTGAGTAAGGCACTTTACCTTAATTTCTCCTCTCCACCCAGGTGTATAAATGGGTACCAGCATTATTCAATGCTGGGAAAGTAACAGACTCGCTGTGCGGGAGGAGTGGCGAACCCCCCACAGCAAACATAATACGGAGGAGTCTGGCCCAAACGCTAAGGAAAGAGAGATGGGCACTCCGCGCACGAGCTTGCTCGGCACGAGACTTTACTTTTTACTACTTAATTAATTTACAAAAGTAAATGAATACGCATAATTTAACATATATTTCAAGTATAAGGCTCAATTTATTGCAGAGTTATTAGGCAAATTAGGCCTAATTAGGTGTAGATACGACTTTGTTGCACTCAAAATTGAATTTCCCCTTGTCGTGCAACAAAGTCGTAACTGGTAGATACGACTTTGTTGCACAACACGGGAAATCATGTGTGTAGTTACGCCATTTTAATTAGCCAATTCTTAATTATTCGACTTAAGTGGGATATGAAATATTTATAAGATATTTCAAAAAATACATTTTTATCGTGTGTAAGAATTATTTTCATTTGAAAAGTCACAAAAGAATGAAACACAAAAATGCTTCTCCTGTAAAATCATGAAAATGTAGATACGACTTTGTTGCACTCACATGACGAAATGCTACCAACGCTCTCAACCTCCTGAATCCGCGGCAGTTCCTGGAGACGTCTATAGGACCGGACCTCTTCGGGGACAGTTCAAGCGCCTACATGAGGAGGACATCACTAACAAGAAGGCCAAGGCAGCCCGTGAACGCCAGAAGGAAAAGAAGGAGGCGCCGGCTAGCCAGGGGGCCCCGCAACAACAGCAGCAGCAGCAACCGCAGACTTTTCGTAGTCAAGACCCCCGTCAGAAGAACCAGCCGTCCAAGGGCAACAACGGTCAATCTTTCCAGAAAGGAAACAAGGATAACCGACGTAAAGACGGCGGCGGCGGTGGATACAACAAGGGCGGTCGATCAGGAGGAGGGGTTGGGGGTCGCCTTGCCCCCCCCCCCCCTTCAGAAGAGGAAGTGACTATCCACAGGCCTCAGAGCTTCCCCTTGCGGTGGGGGGAGGCTAGGGCACTTCGCACACCGGTGGAGGACGGTGACTTCGGACTCATGGGTTCTACGCACAATATCCTCGGGATACCAGCTCGAATTCACCATCCCCCACACCACCGCTCAACGCACGAGAGACAGTGATCCCCAAGGACGTGAACAGACGGCAAGCGCTTCGCCAAGAGATCGAGCAGCTGCTTCAGAAGGCGGCGATCCTTCAGGTACCGTCCCGCGCCGTAGCGTTCACCTCAACGTTTTTTCTCACCACAAAGAAATCCGGCGAGTGGCGCCCGATCCTCAACTTGAAGACGCTCAACCAGTTCATCAAACCACGCCCCTTCAAGATGGAGAGCCTAGCAGCAGTTCTCAAGGGGCTCAATCAGGGCTGGTGGGCATCCACTCTCGACTTAAAGGACGCTTACCTCCACATTCCGATACATCCTTCACACAGGAAGTGGCTCAGTTTCTATATCAAACGCACGTTCTACCAGTTCCAGTGCCTCCCGTTCGGGTTGTCGACAACGCCCCGCACGTTCACGAGGATAGTGAAGGTCGTAGCAGAGTTCCTCAGGCGGAGAGGCCATTTCGTCTTCGTCTACTTGGACGACTGGCTCCTGACAGCGCCATTCAGAACCATTCA
The DNA here is from genome assembly GCA_023653785.1 of Ophioderma brevispina. Classification (NCBI taxonomy): domain Eukaryota; kingdom Metazoa; phylum Echinodermata; class Ophiuroidea; order Amphilepidida; family Ophiodermatidae; genus Ophioderma; species Ophioderma brevispina. Next base: position 71,644 of record JAMKCH010024789.1, on the reverse strand, counting down.
TATCAAGACCCTCATCTTTCATTCTCACGACGGACGCGTCAAAGAGCAGGTGGGGAGCCCACGTAGGAGACACTCGCCTCTCGGGGACTTGGACAAGGAAGCTGGCCAAGCATCACATCAACACGTTGGAGCTGTGGGCAGTTCATCTGGCGCTGAGACAGACTCTCCATCTGGTCAAGGGAAGTCACGTCCTAGTCCAGTGCGACAACAGGTCGGTCGTCTCCCACATAAACAAGCAGGGAGGAACCAGGAGTCGCACCCTTTGCCTACAGACAGTCAAAGTCCTGGAGTTGTGTCTCCGTCATCAGATCACCCTGACAGCCGTTCACCTTCCCGGGGAAGACAACACCCTGGCAGATGCCCTATCGAGGAAGACATCCGGGAAGTCAGGACCATCGAGAGTCCGGGGGTCGTCGGTGGAGTTGCACCTCAACCCCAAGATATGCAGAATAGTTTTCAACAGGCTGGAACACCCCCACGTGGCCCTGTTCGCAAACCGCCTCAACGCCCAGCTCCCGGCATACTGCTCGTGGGCCAGGGACCCAGCGGCCCTTCACCAGGACGCCATGACAATGGAGTGGGACGGAGTCGCAGTATACGCCTTCCCTCCGATCGCCCTAGTTCCTCGAGTTCTTTTCAAGCTCACCAGGACAAGCAACTGCCGCATGATTCTAGTGTGCCCGAATTGGCCTCGGCAACCGTGGTTTCCAAGACTTCTGTCGCTGCTGTACGCCAACCTGTTGACTCTTCCAATGAGGAAGGACCTGATCAAGACTCCGGGGGTCTCCTTCCGATGGAGACTCTAAAGGCGATCAACCTGACTGCATGGCCAGTTTCATCCAGTCCTACAGAGCAGCAGGCCTTTCGCTCCAAGCTGCCCGTCTGGCGGGAGAGGCAAGGAGACCAACAAGAAAGATTTATAATTCCAGAATGGTCAAGTACCGGAACTGGTGCAGGGGATCACCAAGTGGACCCTCTGCGAGCAACTCTAAAGGAGCTGGCCGACTTCCTGATGCAGGTGTTCGAAGATGGAGCCAACCCACGTACAGTCAGGAGCTGTCGCACGGCAGTAGGAGCCACTCATCTAGGGTTTGGCGGATGCATCACCGTGTCTAACTCGCCAGCGCTTCATGACCTCATCAAGGGAATGCTGCATCGACGGCCGCCTGAACGCTCTCTAGTACCAGCATGGGACCTGCCAACAGTTCTCCAGCATCTCAACAGCCATCATTATGAGCCTCTCCACCAGGCGTCCTTAGCGGACACCACCAAGAAGACTCTCTTCCTTGTCGCCGCAGCATCAGGCAGGAGAGTATCGGACATCCATGCTCTGTCTATAGCAGAGAATCACCTCACCTTCACAGGGAACGCCGCTCGCCTTCTTCCCCGATCAGGTTACCTGGCCAAGAATCAATCTCTCTGCTTCACTCCACAGCCGATCGTCCTCCCAGATCTCCGACAAGCTTCGGGTTCCAGCGATGAAGGACCCTGGTGTCCAGTTAGAGCCTTGAAGTTTTACTTCAGCAAGACCCAGCCCTATAGGGGGGCTCACGACCAGCTCTTCCTCACAACTCAGAAGCCGTTTCACCCGGCCTCCAAGACGACATTAGCCAGATGGATCGTGGCAGTTATAAAGGAGAGCCTCGCTAGTACGGAGGTTCGTCTGACGGGGACGCACATAGGAGCTCACGACGTAAGATCTCAGGCGGCTGCTTGGGCCTCCTACCGGGGAGCTTCTATCCAAGATATCATGGACGCTATGGGATGGGCTTGTTCTTCCACGTTCCAACAAATTTATCTCCGAGATGTCCTAGTACGCAGCGGTTCTACGGCAGCTAGGATCCTATCATCAGCTTCCTCGTCATCACAGCAAGCCTCCACATCTTCCAGTCGCCACAGCTCTCAGTAACACTTTGACCCTTGAAGTCGGTAAGTGCAACTATTCTATTATTGGTTTGTTCAACCTTCTCCCGGCGAGATCATATCACCATAGCTCCGCTTGCCTTTTGCCCCGAGCGCTCTGGTATCCGGGTTGACTCTATACCAGTTGCAATCTTGCAATCTGTGGCATAAGTCAGGCTTGAATGGGAACATACTAGGAGATGTAGGTGATTCCCCTCTCCCCCGGGGGAGAGTCAAATCACCTTAATCTCCGTATACTACCATTCAAGCCTGACGCTCCCCCTGTTCCGTAATTAGTGTTTCTAGATCATCCCCCCGATGCGTGCGCAGTCCGGGGTCGTCGAACTTTCCAGTGGGTATTGAAGGTAACTTGCTATTCCGAGCGTAGAAAATGAAAATACATAAGTCAGGCTTGAATGGTAAGTATACGGAGATTGAGGTGATATGACTCTCCCCCGGGGAGAGGGGAATCTGGTCCAATAAATATTATGAAATTGTAATGGGTCAATTTGTAGATTTTAGTTCCATGGAGGTATTTGAAATTTGTAAAAACAGACAAAATTAATACCAATTTATCATAGTTTAAAAATGGTGAAATTGAATCATAATTTGTTTTTAAATTGTTGAGTTCTGCCACTACAGGGTGACCCAATAAAAACTTTAACCAAAATGAAAGTGATATTTTTCCACTGTTTTTTAATTTGATATCTGTGGATTTTATTTTATCATAAAGAATGGGTAATTGAGCATCTTCCCTGAAAAAAATTTTCATTTTGGTTGAGTGGTTCTCAAGATATGGTCCACTGAAAAATAAGTCAGTTATATAGAGCGGAATCTGTTGTCACCGACCCGGAGGATAAATGTGAGGAAGTGGCACATGTCAAGGAAGCTCTTAACAACTGTGGCTACCAGGATTGGGCATCTTTTAGGGGGAACCCTAAGAACACAAGAAAGACTGCCAAATCTAAACCAGATGGTCAGGATACCCCTAGTAAAAGGATCTTAGTCACCGTGCCTTTTGTTGGTGGACTATCTGAGAGACTACGACGGACCTTTAATTCCACAGGTGTCACTACCACATTTAACCTTTACAAACCCTCAAGAAATCCCTGGTTGCACCAAAAGACAAAACAGATAAAGAAAAACTCTCAGGCGTGGTATATAGCATTCCTTGTTCCGACTGTGACTCTCAATACATTGGTGAATCTGGTCGAAAGTTGGAAAAACGGGTCGCTGAACATAAATCAAGGGCGCCCAGCTCCAAATCAGCCATCAGGGAGCACATTATCAATACAGGCCACGAAATTGACTGGGATAATTTGAAAGTGTTGGATAGGGAGTCAAAAGAGTTCCCTAGGAGGGTTCTTGAGGCAATCCACATCAAAAAGGAGAACCCGAAACTGAACAGAGACAAAGGACTAGACTTGAATCCAGTCTGGGACAATCTGTTTCACCCAAGAGGGGAGGGCATCAAAAACATTTTTGACGTCATAAAAACATGACGTCATTGTGAACTTCATCACCGAGTTTCCAGACTGACTCAGAGCAATACCATCAGCTGATGACGCCAGAGGTCTGGCGAAAGTACTCCTGGTGAGTAAATAATTTCGGTAGCGTTGAAGTCTAAATTGCTTTCATTCTTACAATTTACCGCTACGGATGAATCTGGTTCGACTGCTACTCTTACTTCAAAAGAATAAAATTGTTCAACAACCGCTATTCATCTATCTCATTGGGCTTAACTCTAATCGATTGGACCAAGACCTTACGCTACTTGCTGAGACCATTACATACACCTGGTGCTTAAATTCCAGAAACATTCCAATTACCCAGTTGTTCAATATTGGGATATTTGCACAGGTTCTATACACTATGGTTGTGACCAGTAGAGCGAAACGTACTCGCCATGCGTCAGTTCTAAACAACTTTGACCCCAACTTTTCAAAGTATATTTGGCCTTTGGACACTCTGACAACCTAAAAAGTATGGTTGAAATGTTTGAAATACATTTACTAATTCAGTCATCATATCAACATTTCAAAGGAAATAACCGGATGTTTGTAAATTAGGCTAAATAATCTTTTATGACCCCTAAAACCTTGAAAATCAATGTTATCTTACCCGAAAAAGGGTCGATTTTGCTGTTTCTTTCGTTACAAAGCCATTGATTTTCCTCAATTATTTCGCTAACGATTAAAATAAATAACAATCAGGTCAGAACACCGCGGAGTTCATTGCCGCATGATCTGTTAGCTGAAAAATTACTAACTTTTTATGGGAATGTGTCAAATTACTTCCTGTTGTTAAACCAGCCCCCCGAACGGCCAGCTTGAGGGGGTTGACACATTACTTCAAGGAAATCGATGGCCTTAAGTTCCTAACATGACGCTGACTGAATGAGAGTAATCCTTGGTATCGGATGCAAAATCGAGCCATCCTCCGTCTTTCTCTCTCTCGGGATGGACACAACTTTTAACAGTTCAGGCTATACTTTATTAACATCTACAAGTCATTCTATGTCCTGACCCTATCGGGACGTGTACCTGGTGGTTTGTTGAGATATCTACATTATCTGCGACAGTCCCTGTGTGTTTGTTGAGATATCTACAATATTGCGACATTACCTGGTGGTTTGTGAAAATAAGAAACTTGCCAGTAACCATGTTCATTGATATCATCTTTCCCTTTAACTAACAGACCTTACCCTCCCGTACTCCACATTTATTCACACTTTTTCTTTTCACATAGCAATATACTCAACATTTAATGGTTTTATCATTTAAACAGTGAAATTTTGGGCAAGCATGGCCCCCCTCTAGGCACTGACCGGTATCCGTTTAATGCATCTCAATGCATTTTTACCGATGCATTGTAAGGGCATTAACACACATACTTTTTATTATCAAATTCTTAATTACCAATCTGTTGTCCTGCGTTCAGGGCCTAACAAGGCCCGAAAATTCCTCAGTTTTTTAAATCCTGACAACTTGCCAAGGGCTCCCGCGCGCTACCCGCTGGGGAGCCTTCGTGATAACTCATGATAATGGATTGGCAATTATCATGCATCACTACAATTTGCATAACTCATTTACACCATGGCCATATTAGGCCCAAAAATTAACAAGGTTCCTACCTTGGGAGACCGATCCCAATAACCGAACCGAGAAGATTGGAATTTTTTGTACCCTCTGTTTGCCGTTAGAGGTGATATATTTGGGTTAAAAGTGACCCGCCTGTCGCCGCGAGCGGTTGTGGGTGATTGAATGCAATCTCCGTCGCCGTGAGAGTGTGTAGTTGATTGCACTCTCCGTCCCCGTGAGAGTGGATGAGTGTGTGGGCGGGCCCTCCCGTACGCCGTGAGAGCGCACATATATTAATTGCACTCTCCGTCCCCGTGAGAGTGAGTGTTTGATAACACTCGTCCGTCAAGCCGTTTGTTGTTTTGTTTTGTGTTTTGTTTGTTGTTGTTTTATTTGTGATGGGGGTTTTGTGTGTTGTGGTTTTTTGTTTAAAAACCTTTTTTTATTTTTTGATTTGTTTTGTTGTTTTTTTTTTTGTTTTTTTTGTGTTTTTTTTTGTTTTGTTTTTTTGTTTGGTTTAGGCGTGGTGTTTGTGTGGTGGTGGTTTGTTTATTTGGGACAAAAACAAAAAAACACAACAAAAACAAACACCACACAAAAAACCCCCACCACAACGCGCGCAACCAACTCACACCCCAACCCACCAACCACAAAAAAAGACTCAACCCCAACACACAAAAAAAAACAAAAAAAACAAACCAAACACCAAAAAAACCACAAAACAACAACAAACCAACAAACACCCCCGACCACAACACACCCAACACGACCCCACAAACCCAACCCAAAACAGAAGAAACACAACCACAAAAAAAAAACACCAAACCAAACCACACAAAACACCCCCAACCACACCCAACACCAGCCCCACCGCCCCGACACAACCCCACCCCCCCCCCCCACCCCCACACCCCCACCACCCCCACCCCAACCCCAAAACACACCACCCCCCACAACCCGCCACAACACGGCGTTGGTGTTATTTTTTTTGTATTGGTTTGTGGTTTTTGGTTGTTGGTTTTTAGGGGGTGGTTTATGGAGATTGTTTTGGTTTGTTTTGTGTTGTGTTTTGTTTTTGTGTTTTGGTTGGGATGTGTGGCTGAGTTTATGTTGTTATTTTTTTTGTTGTTTTGTTATTGTTTTTTTTTTTTTTGTTTGGTTTGTGTGTGGTTTATTGGTGTGTATATTTCTGTTATTTTTTTTATTCTGTATTTTTTTTTTTTCTGTTTTTTTTTTTATTTTTTTGTTTTTTTTATTTTTGTTTTTTGTTTGTTTGTTTTTGTTTTTTTTAGTTCTTTTCTTTTTTTTTGTTTTTTTTCTGGTGTGTTGTTTATTTGTTTTGTGTTTTGGGTGTTTTTTGTTTTGTTTAGTTGTTTTTTGTTGTGGTTGTTCGTGTTTTCTCGCCCTCTCCTTCTCCTTGCGCGTTCCTTTTTTGTATCGCCCTCTCCTTCGCCGTGATAGTGTAGTGAGTTTTTATTTGCTCTCCGTCGCGGAGAGCTCACATATTTATGAATTTCCCTCTCCCTTCGCCTTTCTAGTGTGTTGTGTGCTTGCAACCCTCAGTCAGCGTGATAGTTTATTAGGTTGAGTGGCCCTCCTGTACGCCGTGAGAGCGCAACAGTATTAATTTGCCCTAAAATCGTCGCCGTGAAGTAATGTGAGTGCTCTCCGTCGCCGTGAGATTGTATGAGTTGGGCGGCCTTCCGTCGCCGTGAGAGTGTGTAGTTGATTGCACTCTCCGTCACCGTGCATGTGTAATGATTGCTCGCGTCGCCGTGAGAGCATCAGTTTGATTGCACTCCTCCGTCGCCGTGAGGTGTGTATTTGTATGGGGTGCACTCTCCGTCGCCGTGAAGTGTTTATTGATTGGCTATCGTCGCCTTTAGAGCAAGTTTTGGATTGCACGCATCCGTCGCCGTGAGAGTGGGTATTGAGTGGCTCTCCGTCGCCGTGAAGCCATCAGTTTTTTGATTGCACTTCTCCGTCCGCCGTGAGAGTGTGTATTTTGATTGCACTACCGTCGCCGTTAGAGTGTATATTTTAGTGGGCTCTCGTCGCCGTGAGCGTGTGTGTCGATAGCACTCTCCGTCGCCGTGAGAGTGTTTGATAGCACATCTCCGTCGCCGTGAGAGTGAGTGTTGATAGCACTCTCCGTCGCCGTTAGAGTGTTTGATAGAAATCTCCGTCTCCGTGATAGTGAGTGTGTGATATCACTCTCCGTCGCCTTGAGAATGTGTATTGGACTGCACGTCTCCGTCGCCATGAGCGTGCAGTTTTTGACAGCACTCTCCGTCTCCCGTGAGAGTGTGATTTGATTGGACTCTCCGTCGCCTGAGAGTGTATGAGTTGAGTGGCTCTCCGTCGCCGTGTGTGTGAGTGTTCCATAGCACTCTCCCTCGCCGTGAGAGTGAGTGCTTGATGCACTCTCCGTCGCCGTGAGAGTGTTGTGTTTCGATAGCACCCTTCCGTCGCCCCGGTGAGAGTGAGGTTTGATAGAACTCTCCGTCGCCGGAGAGTGTTTATTTGATTGCACTCTCCGTCGCCGTGGTAGTGTAAGTTGAGTGGCTCTCCGTCCCCGTGAGAGGGCGCACATAGTTTGGGTTTGTTTGTCACGAGGTATTTTTTCACTTTTATTTGGAATCGCGTATCGCGGGATACTGTTGCGTCTATTTCAATCGCGTATCGCGGATATTGTAGCGTCTATTTGAATCGCGTATCGCGGGATATTGTTTGCGTCTATTCGAATCGCGTATGCGGGATCTTGTAGCGTCTACTTGAATCGCGTATAGCGATTCTAAGGGTTTTTACGTTTACGGTTAACTTTAAAACAGGCTTTACGTTCAAACATTCGGTCAATACAACTAATAGCAGTCACAAACCAGTGAACCATTCGGGAGGAAATATTTATGAGGAGGAACACTGAAAAATAATGTGGAGGTGGGTGTTTGTATGTGTACGTCGCGTGTGTATGCTGATAATACGCTTGGTCATACTCGAATACCAAGAGAGTCGCTCTCAGCACCTCGTGCAATTTCATAACTTATGCACCACTGGCAATTAATCAATTCTGATAACGAGCCACTACAACAATCAATTACCATCTTTCGACCTCTCATACATTATCTCTCGCAAAGGTTTTTTAAATAATACAACTTAATGACAGGTGCTGTGAACGCCTCCTCGGTGGCAACGCACGCGACACGGCGAATACAAAGAGTCACATCAACGCGGAACAGACTATAACCTTGTCGATCATCAATTTCACCCACATCATCCCCCCTTAACCATAACCTGATACCATGATGTGAGTACATCCAATCGGCCTATACACACAAACTAAAATACTCTAAATTTCGCGATCCCCTGCACAACTCCACAACACATCCTACAAATTGTTAATATAATCACCTTTCCCCATCTCAAATAAATCACTTCCATCTCATAATAATCGACCATACAGTCTATTACGCGTACCTACCGCCGCCTAGTCCTGTCGTGTATGACCACTAGAAATGATAACAAAAGGTGTGCCTGTATTACATTTAATCAGAAAAACAAACCATTTTAAATACATCCCCAAATATCTTAAAGAATACAAATAGTTCCATCACAACAGGTAAACATCTACTTAACCTTAATTTAAAATATTTTTCCACACTCATTAAGTTACTCCTCAAATATTTAATCTCCTTTAATTATAAAAACAATTATACAAATTAATCTTTATTTTAAGTGTTAATTAAAAGTAACACAACTTTTAAGATTATTAAAATAACTTTTCCTCTCTTATCTACTCTACTTCTCTCTAAATAACTGCTCTGTGAAATTTTTAAATTATAATTTATTTTAATTATTGAAAACAAAATAGTCAACTAATTTTAATTAATCGGGAAAGTACCTATACTGTTTAATCATTCGTTATTTTAAATGTTATTTATAAAATAAATTATCCTAAAAAATATTACTCTTTAATTTTATTTTACAATTTACATATCCAAATTTATTTACAATACCACATCATGACGTTGTGACATAGCCACCCCGTCCCTAAACTATTCCATAACACATTACACCAAATAAAATAAATAATAACCCGTATAGCCTGTTACCAATTAAATATGTAAAAAAAATTAAAACATTTAATTACCGAATCACAATCTTTTTAAATTCCCAGTTAAAGATCATCACTTCAATATTCCAAATAAGGTAGCACTGTCGCGCATGCGCACGACGTCCTTTGGAGTGACTGACTAAAGCTATTCCATATGAATTGAGTCAACGAAGGAAAAATAGAATTCCCCAAGTGACCATCTCATACATATTTTTAACTAAATCTCAACGGTTAATTTGGCATCATCAAAATCTACGAATCCAATTAGGATTGCATAATCACAAATAAATAAATTCACAAATCTCAAACAAGCCTGAGACCCCCCATAGCATCGACCGTATTGCCTATGCGTTGTATATGCACCATGAGAAAACAAGCCCTATCTCCCATCTGCACGCCACTTACCGAGTAACAAGATGTGCGAAACAATGCAATTACGTATCCTACCCGTGTAAAAGCGGACGCATCTCAACTGCGCGATGGTCAACATGAAAACTCACACCCCCCATCCCCAACACAATTCTGCAGGTATTTACAAGGGCGACCGTTTATATGACACAAATCCTAAAGGATTGTCTAAACATCATAATTGAGTTTTTGGCAGATTTTACAAGCTGAAAGGCGATTTTGCTGCATTTTGTTGATCGAATTTGCAAGATCAATGCCAGAACTAATGCATGAAACGACAACTTGACCTCGAACATATCCTGGTAATTCTCGATTTTTCTAACTCATACAATGAGCACGGACATCAGACTTTAGTTATGACAATTATAGGTTTCTGTGAACAAAAATGGGCCCCGCAATTTTGACACTAAATTCAATCGATAAATATTCTAAATGACAAATCTCATGTGCATGACTCACCCTTACAAGACATATTACCCACAGCACAGTGAGCAAAAGACCGGGGCCTTCGACAACGCATCCCTGGCCATCTCACAGCAAAATCAGCACTAATAATACTAACACACCTAAACTGTCGCTGACATTTTTTAAACACATAAATGAGATTTCAAACTTGCCAACTTCATGTAAGCTTCAACAAACGTGAATCTTTTGGGTAGAGTCCTATGCTAAGTGTTGCTCATTACCTGGTGGTTTGTGCAAATGACAAGGCGCGCAAAGCCCCGCGCTAGCTAACCCGCATGGGCAGACACCCGTATGATTGTCGTTACGCTCACCTGACCTGTACGGCGCTCATGAATATTCATGACGGCTGGCAAATTGCAAATCCCATTCATAATTTCGTTATAGTAACTCCAGTACTACATATTCACCACTTCATCAAGCCAATTACAAAACTAGCGTTATTTCTAATTATTAAATCTAAGGACTCGCATAGCGCTCTTCAATCCCCTCAATTCCCGCTTCACTAATTTCATCCAGTCTTACATGAAGGATGGCCCAAACTTCGCGGCCGAACATGCTGACTATGCAATTACACTACATGTACGTGTACTACATACAACATCGGTCACTACAATGACTATATTCACTCACGTGACGTACCGTAGCTTTCAATACGCTCATGCTCCGCACAGTTTTCACGTGTTCTAATACAGGCTAGGGTCTAATCAATCCCCACCCAGCGACCAAACGATGTATCCTTTTTTCGCAGCAGCAACAGTGTTTTCCCATTTTACATTCTCAGCTGTGTTCGGCTGTGTTTTGAATCGGTTGCTAGGCGACGGGAATCCATGCGCCGCCTCTAACAAATAGCTCAGACCCAGAGCTCAGACCACGAGCGTGTTAGAAACGAAAGTAAGAGCTAGTTTAATTAGATGCCGTCTCCACAAATCATTAAATTGCGTAAATTTCTAAGACAGTTTGGATTTGCTTCCCTTCGTCCCCTCGAGCCCTCACTCTTGTTGTCCATAAAAACAATAATCTTCCATTGTATGGACTGTGGAGTGAGAAAGCTATCCGATAATTACGAGTGTCAATCCGCGGTAGACTGATTTTTAACCAATGAGAGTGTAAAGTTTACGTGGATTAAGATTATTACTCAATGTGTGACAGGCATGGGGTGACATATTTTATTTCAGTATCAGGGAAATCGTGATGCTGTTTAAGAATTAGAATAAAGATTCTTTATTTTGCGTGGAAGAACTCGGCCTGCGGCCTCGTTCTTCCACTCTAAAATTATGGTATTAACTGGCCGGTTCAATTCGACTTCGGTAGATACAGCGCCGATTAAAAAATCATATCTTAATTCTCTAACTCTTCACATAGTATATAATAAGGTCTCTGTCCTCCTGTCGGTGCATACATAAGGGGGTCCACTTAGACCCCCCTCATACACTTTGCCATTTACTTTTTTTTACCAAAACTCTGGTCATTTATGAGGCTCGGCCAAAACGATTTTTGGAACACCACCAAAATCCCCCGCCGCAAAAATGAAAAACCACTTTCGCGAAAATCTTTTTCCATAAAATTTGGCTCGTTGAAGACATCGCATAGCGCTCTCAATCCCGCTTCACTAATTTCATCCAGTCTTACATGAAGATGTCCCAAACTTACGGCCGAACCATGCTGAACGATGCAATGAAACTACATGTACGTGTACTACAATATAACATCGGTCACTACAATGACTATAATTCACATACACGTGACGTAGCCGTAGCTTCAAATACGCTCATGCTCCGCACAGTTCGTAGTTCTATACAGGCTAGGTCGAATAATCCCACACAGCGACAAAACGATGTATCCCGTTTCGCAGCAGCAACAGTGTTCGCCATTTTACATTCTCAGCTGTGTTCGCTTTGTTTTGAATCGGTTGCTAGGCGACGGGAATCCATGCGCCGCCTCTACAAATAGCTCAGACCCAGAGCTCAGACCACGAAGGCGGTGTGAGAAACGAAAGTAAGAGCTAGTTTAATTAGATGCCGTCTCCACAAATCTTAATTACGTAAAGTTCTATTTTTTCTGAAATTCTCAAATCAAATAAATATTTTTCATAAAAACAATCTTTACATTGTATGGACTGTGGAGTGAGAAAGCTATCCGATAATTACGATGTGTATCAATCCGCGGTAGACTGATTTTTAACCAATGAGAGTGTAAGTTTACGTGGATTGAATGATTATGACTCACGGGTGTGACAGGCATGGGGGTGACAGAATTTATTTCAAGTATCAGGGAAATCGTGATGCTGTTTAAGAATGAGAATAAAGATATTTTTTTTGCGTGGAAGAACTCGGCCTGCGGCCTCGTTCTTCCACTTAAAATTATGGTATATTGGCCGGGTTCAATTCGACGTTCGGTAGATACAGCGCCGATTAAAAAATCATATCTTAATTCTCTAACTCTAACATGTATATATATAAGGTCTCCTGCACTCCTGTCGGTGCATACATAAGGGGGTCCACTTAGACCCCTCTGAAAACCACTTTGCCATTTGAATTTTTTTACCAAAACTCTGGTCATTGATGAGGCGGCCCAAAAAACGATTTTTGGAACACCACCAAATTCTCCCGCCCAAAAATGAAAAACCACTTTCGCGAAAATCTTTTTCCATAAAATTTGGCTCGTTGAAGACATCGCATAGCGCTCTCAATCCCGCTTCACTAATTTCATCCAGTCTTACATGAAGGATGGCCCAACTTACGGCCGAACCATGCTGAACGATGCAATGAAACTACAATGACTGTACTCAATACAACATCGGGTCACTCAATACTAAATTCACATACACGTACGTAGCCGTAGCTTCAAATACGCTCATGCTCCGCACAGTTCGTAGTTCTATACAGGCTAGGTCGAATAATCCCACACAGCGACAAAACGATGTATCCCGTTTTCGCAGCAGCAACAGTGTTCGCCATTTTACATTCTCAGCTGTGTTCGCTTTGTTTTGAATCGGTTGCTAGGCGACGGGAATCCATGCGCCGCCTCTACAAATAGCTCAGACCCAGAGCTCAGACCACGAAGGCGGTGTGATAAACGAAAGTAAGAGCTAGTTTAATTAGATGCCGTCTCCACAAATCTTAATTACGTAAAGTTCTATTTTTTCTGAAATTCTCAAATCAAATAAATATTTTTCATAAAAAACAATCTTTACATTGTATGGACTGTGGAGTGAGAAAGCTATCCGATAATTACGATGTGTATCAATCCGCGGTAGACTGATTTTTAACCAATGAGAGTGTAAGTTACGTGGATTGAATGATTATGACTCACGGGTGTGACAGGCATGGGGGTGACAGAATTTATTTCAAGTATCAGGGAAATCGTGATGCTGTTTAAGAATGAGAATAAAGATATTTTTTTTGCGTGGAAGAACTCGGCCTCCGGCTCGTTCTTCCACTTAAAATATGGTATATTGGCCGGGTTCAATTCGACGTTCGGTAGATACAGCGCCGATTAAAAAAATCATATCTTAATTCTCTAACTCTAACATGTATATATATAAGGTCTCCTGCACTCCTGTCGGTGCATACATAAGGGGGTCCACTTAGACCCCCTCTGAAAACCACTTTGCCATTTGAATTTTTTACCAAAACTCTGGTCATTGATGAGGCGGCCCAAAAAACGATTTTTGGAACACCACCAAATTCTCCCGCCCAAAAATGAAAAACCACTTTCGCGAAAATCTTTTTCCATAAAATTTGGCTCATAGTAGTAGGACATCAATACAATTACATTACTGAAATAAAAATTCAAAAAAGTCACTCCAGTGCGACATAATGGGAAAAAAACAAATTTTGAGAAGCGCCCCCAAAATGGTTTTTTATGCAATGAGTAAAAACGCCTGGATGATTTGAATTTTTCACCAAAATATGCTTAAATGATATTTACGCAATTACATAAAATCTTGGGCAAAAGTGATATAACACCCAAGTGTTATATCACTGTTCTACTACTATGAGCGAAATTTTATGAAAAAAAGTCCTTCGGGAAAGTGATTATTCACCTTTGGCGGGAGAAATTGCTGCGCATCAGATTTTGTTGTTGACCGCTATTTTTTCTGTTATGTGGTTGTCTTAATGTACCCCATCCATAAGACCAGATTTTTGGACAAAATTCCACGCCAAAGTAGTTTTCAGAGGGGTTTATTTGTGATATACCCGACTCTATTGGGTATATGCGTGAACCTGAACATATTAGTTGGTATCAAATGTAAACACATCATGAAGATACTGGGAACTTTGTATTAAGTTCAGACAAGGTATAAGAATAATTTGAATTTTAAAACAGAGACATCATCTCCGCCATTCTGTCAACCTGGCATGCCATTATCCAGGCACGTATACCCTCCCGCCCAAGTAAATCCATGTACAAGAGCAAAATGAAACTATAGAATAGCCATAATATTTTCCTTCTTTTTTTTCACTAAACATTCTTTGCAGGTGAACGTGTATATTGGCTCGTTCAACCTCTTGAGGATATAAGCTACCAACGCCTTGAAATCCGGAGTTCGAATTTAGATGGTGACGAAATTGAAATCTTGTTCGATAAAACGTTTTCTGAGTTTGAAGAAAGTGGTGATGAGGTTTATCGTAACGATATGGTCATATTCAGAGATACGATATATATTGGCGGAGATATTCTTGACCCTTCTTTGACCAACTTGATGACAATCTCTGCATCTAGCATGAGCACAGAGCTTGTTGATGTTAGTTTTGGCGAATGCGATGTTGAGGGATTGTATGTAAATGGTACGTATTCAAACACTAACATTGACTCACACGCACAAGCACACACAAACAAACATAAAGCATAACCAAACACACACTCACACGTAGGACCTTAAGATTTCAGATTTATGCGGGTGCAGATTCATAATAAACATAATGCTTAACTTTCCACATATTGCTTCGTGTGTGGAAAGTTAGGCATTTTGTCTCTAATATGCATCTGCACCCGCACAAACCTGAAATTATAATGGTCGTAACCATCAATCTTACGAACCTTATATCTCGCGTAAATACATCTATCCATTCGTTATCCATCCATCATCCATCCATTCAGTAATTATTTCATTATCCACATTTCAACCCGACTTAGGGGTTACCTGATGGTATGATAGAAGTCCCGTGGGTTTCAATGATTAAAGTATCACACCTATTTGACCCGTTTAAGTAGTCCCAGAGAACAAGAAAAATTTTGATGGAGAATCCCAGGGCTGGCGATGGCGGACATCTGGATTTTCAAAATGGCTGCCATTTTGGTATACTTCTAATCATAACTCGAGTTGTGAATGAGCTGAGGAAGCTAGTTTTGGTGACGAAAACTTGTATATTAAACAGCCACAAGTCTGGAACGGATTAAAGCTAGATTAGAAGATGAACCAATTAAGCGGGCAAGACATGTTGTTTTTCAAAATGGCTGCCAAATTACCATTTTTATTGTACATTTTCAGCAGTAATTTCAGTGACGAGTTTCATACAAATTTAATTTGGGGGCAGTCTCCATTTGACTATTAAGGGTGTATAGGGAGATGTTTTGGATTTGTGAGAGTAAATAGTAATCTTAAAATCCATCTTGTATAATTTGTTTTCAAAATGAATGCCATTATGACACGTAACAGAAATATGTATTAATAGGACATTTACGCTAGGACCTGAATTACTATGGTGCATTGAGTTTCCATGGTCCGTGATATCAAGCACATGTCAGGCAGGAATTTTACTCGTGTAGAAGTTTTTATAGTCCGCTGGATCATTTTTTTACCTACAAAACGTAAAGAATATGGCACTGATTCAGTTGACTCTTCACGTAGAGTCATGTCGCTATGGAGACCGGATTATATCTCCTTCTACATCGCTGATAAAAAAATCCGGCTCCACAGCACAACGGAATAAAGCGTGAAACTAATGTAGGCCTGAAGAGTGAACTGAGGCTATATTCTGCCACACGCTTAAAACGCCAATGCTTTCAATCAATGCTCGCGATTTAATGCTTTGCGCACTGAATCGCAGTAGTGACGTCACTGACTCGAGAAAGATTAAATACACTATAGTATTCTTGTTCACATGTACAGTACTAAACATCCGATTAAACTTTGCAAAGAAGATAAACATACAAACACTGTCCTTTGACAAATAGAACAACCCATGATTATACCACTGTAGAACTGTAGTCTTATTATGTTTATTTGTATGATGTACATTTAAAACTCCTGCAGGGGTTTAGCCGTCGTGTTATATTATAGCTGGATTAGGGAATAGTCCATTTGGTATGAGTCTTTAAATGTGCACTGTGGAATTGTTATTTGGTAATAGTCCAACGTTATGTGATTTACAAGAACAAGGCACTATATATCCATCGGTAAGTCTTACATTTGTTTTTTTATTTTTTCAAGTTTATGAGGCACTGTAAAAATGACCATTACAAAAAATTAGTCATTCTAACTGGCAGCTGTAACTCACATCAGTTAAAATTGGCATTGTGTACAGTATTTGCACACTGTGATCCACAAACTGCCAGTTCAAACGATGTTTTTACGGCCATTTTTACCAATGTGGGCATTATTTAGGTCCATCTTTCTGCATTCTTGCGTTCATCAGACTCGAAGCATCCACAAAGTTCTGTACAGAATAGTCCATGCTTTCCACATTTGCACCATATTGGCATATCAAAAATTGGCACAATTACTTCACCAAATGAATTACTGCATCTGGAGAGGAGGCAAAGATGTCATTAATGGCCGTGAATGTGTTATTCACCAATCCTACCGTAGAAAGTGGGTGGCTGGGGCTAAACTCAGATTTGGTACACTCCACTGCTACCAAAACATTGGTGGTAGTGGGCTCGCATGAAGCTGGTAAAGTGCAGCTCTAGTCGGATGTCGAACGACCCTCTGATTGTGTTGTAAAGACATCAAGAAATTGAAGGTCTCACCCGCATCCAAGAAGCACACAAAGCTCATTCTCCATAGTCTTAAATGATACACCAATAATTGGTGCCACATCTGTAAGAATTTATTTTACCAAACACGACCGTCCTTTCTGTTAGCCATTCTGCGATACCCAAACCTCTGCAAAGATACAAGTTTTGTCGCAGGAGTATATAAAAAGACACTGCCCATATTTAAATGCCTTGGAGCTCAGAAGGCTGCATTTCTATGCACTATCATGGGCAGAGTCAATGGGAGATTTACTGGCAAGGGAAAGACTGACGTTTTGGAAAGGGCTTGAAGAATTGGGACTCAGATGATGACAAGGTATATGCCTTCACAGCTTGGAGTGACAGAGACACCATCTGAAGCAATCCTATTAGCCTGTCCATCAAAAGCATTTGAGTGTCAGTTGTATTTACATCGAACGCGAATTAACAAGTAGCAGATGTACCAATGGTATCTGTTTTGGAAGCTGAAGAAGACCTTCTATTTATTGATGGTGAGGGATTTTGTTTGGTCGCGCCCAAGTAACAACAAAGGCAAGAAACAGGCAAAAATTGTATGGTCTGCCTCCTACATAGCAGACACTTTTACGAAACTACATGGAATACCACTCGTCAATGATAGGTACAATGACATTGTATCAAATCTAGAGTTACGGTGACCCAATATAATACAGATAAGATTTATGACAAATTCAAGCCAGTGAATTTATATTTAGTGAACATATGTTGCCAGGGAATTTGCCTCCTTCTCAGATGCAATAAATAATTTGGTGAAGTGTGATTGTGGCCAAGTCTTATGTGCCAACAATTAGTGAAAGATAATGGACTGCACTGTACAAAACTTACCGGACGTTCCATCGAGTCCGATGAATTCAAAAATTGGACCTAGCCTTTGGACATCCCATCCTGGAAGATGAGGATGACAACCGTGATTTAGAACAATCACGTAAAGTATAAACAAGAAGTGGATTGATGGTGAGCTTGCGTCTTGATAAATCCATATTTGTGGGGATCATACCAATTACACCAACGCCAAAGCGCACTTTTAAAGAAGTTCAAAATATGCTCACTGCGCTATTTTGCAGGCACATCCGCCTATCTGGTCTGTTATTATGACTGTGTAAAGTGAATTTAGGCAGGCTTGTTCTTGAGAAGTCATAATGTGTGGGACTCATACCAATTAAACAACTACACAGAGCAGTGTTAAAGATCTCATACCAAATAGAGACTCCACATCCAGCTCTTAATACAACACTCATGGTCTACTTAAATGTACTCATACAAAGTAGACTGCTCTACAGTTCTGCAGTGGTGTGATTATGGGTTGATTATGTACATGGTGAGGATTTTTGTTGTCTTGTTTAGCCCCTCGTCTTACCATGGGGTGGCACCCCCCAAGGAACTTTCCTCTGGTGCGTTAAAATGCCAAAAAGCTTTGGGAAAATGCTCCAAGGTAATGTTTTCTCATTCTTTTTGATAATGTGTAGCGATTTTCTTTGTAAAGGAGCACTTCACGGTGTTAGGGTACCGCGTCAATGCTGGAGGGGGGGGGGGTAATTTATGGTACCACTTTTATGTACAATATTTGATTAGTATAGCCTCTACCACTTCATTTTCATGTAAAACTAGTCATTGCCAACCTTTTAAACCAAAAATGCATGAAAATCCAATATTCTATACCTTTTATGTATAAATTGGATTTTTGACTATTTTGTGGAATGGGAAATTTGTCGACTCGGTATATAGTTTATAACATCATTGTGTGCATTCCTAGTGTTTTGTTTGGCCATATTTATTTGGTATCATGGCAAGAAGAGGACCGTAGCTATACCCACTGGTATCAAACTCATAAGCATGGGGGTGAAGAAACCACCCCTGGGGGGCTAACCCGTGTTACAAAACATATCTTGTAAGATAGGGGTAACAAATCTTAATCTGAGTTAGTATTGTTATATAGCTTTATGTGTAGAATTTATTTGCTCTCATCGCCACACGACCCGAAGAGAGCTACTAGCATTCCGGTCTAGAGCAGAAATTCCCTAGGAATAACTTTATTGCAAGAAATTACACCAAAAAATGACTTTTATAATGCCATAATGTCATAATGACATACAAATTATACAGATGGATTGAAAGAATCACTTTCTACTCTAACCAAATCAAAACATCTGGTTATAATACACAGCTGTGACTAGTTTCCAACTGGAGACTGTGTCCACCATAATTCAAAATTTGGGGGTGAGTGAGCACTGCACGACAACAAATGGTAATTAGACTGCTGGAAAAAAAAGGGTGGGGGTAAAAACTGGTGTCAATTGGCCGAAGGGCAGCCATTTTGAAAACCGAAATGGGGCGTGCCAGGGACTAAAATAAACTTACACACTAAGTTGTAACTGTCAATTAGGTGTCGAGTGCTATGCTATCTCTTTGGTGCCCATGAGAACGGGATATAGCTGTAGTGTTATAAACAGCAATTTATTTGAGCACCAAACTCACTGCATGGCCTTCAACACCCACTTCAGACCAATCTGGAAAGTGCATAAAGACTAATAACAGATAAACATGATGATGCGATCTGGCACTGAACATATCTCGAAAATTTCAGCCATTTGGAAAACCAAGAGGGCCGCCAGCTGCCCCCCTGGATTCTCCATCAAAACGTTTCTTGTTCTCTGGGACCTACTTAAGGTATCTAAATAGGTGTGATGCCATAGTCCGTGACTACCCACCCATCCCTCATTTTGCCAGTCTGTAAGTGGAGATTTTGACCGCATACCCTCTCCTCCAGCGACAATTGGAGCTGTTGTGGTAATAATAACATCAAAAAAAAAAAAAAATAAATGCTGATAGGGTTGTGCGCTTAGTCCATCTACCACCTAAATGATTGTGACGATCTCCTGGATGGCAGCGTACTAATAATTGGCAATCAATCGCATTGTGACTTGGGTGTGTAATGCGCTATATAAGATTGGCTATATATTATTATTTTTAACTCGTCTCATAGCGGCGGTATTTATATAATATTGATGGCTTTATGGTAGACCCTGAATATCGCCCGAGCTATGAAAATATAGAGTCGAAGACGCCCGATATTTCTTAGCGAGGGTGATATTTTCAGTTATCACCCGAAAAAAAAGGCCGTCCAATATTTACTTCTTAGGGTGCGAGGAAGCTGACTTACTGGTATTGACGGATTTCCATGCTTGTCAGTGGTTTCAAGGTGAAGTTCATAAATGTTCATATCCTTAGGCAAAATATTTCAAATCATTTGCAAAATGTACCACAAACTTTCAAATCCAGTGGTAAACAGTTTTCTTGCAAACGTTCAAAATCCGTGGTTAAATAGTTCAACAAACGTTTTCAAATCCGTGGTAAGACATAAGCTAACGCAAAAGCTCAAAATTCAACGTTCATAACAATTTCGAAGACAAAACGTTTCAACATCAGAAATGTTTTCAACAAAACAAAATTTAGCCCTGACTGAAAATTTTAAAAAAATAGGCTTAATCTACGCCTATTTTTTTAGTTCTTGAAATTAATGTTGATAGTGCACATTGCCAGTCGTAACACCAAGGGATGCTGCTGCACATGCCATGAATTGCGGTACGTCTGACGTGTCTGGGCTAGCTGCATCATGGTTAGGACGTGCATTCATCGTAGCGGCATTATGGTTCAGATATCCGGCCCCTCAACCACCATCAAACGAATTACTTCTTCCAGAAAGCACTTACAATGTGACAGAGAGAATTTGGCTTTCCTGATCTTCAGTACCATGCCATAGGGCTAGGCCTAGGCGGCTTCGGCTACTCACTGCGGAAGATGATGACACTGCAGAGGAAGTAGGCCTATCTGATGCTTAGAGACTGATGAAGCAAAACTGGGTGGTTTAGTAGATGATCCCTTGGACCGGCGATGGTTTACCGATAGATTCTGACAGAGCATCTGATTTTGTTTGCTTTTTGTTTATCACTCACCGACCAACGTACTCTGAGGCTTCCTAATTTGGTGACCTGAAACTTGCCCAAATCTCATTCGCTTCAAAGCCCTTCTATCTAGTATTGATATGCAGTAGAACTCAGACAAGGTTGGTGTAAGCGTCGTGAAAGTCCTGCTTTTTCCGATATAGTTGCCATCAAAAAATACTTTCCAAGAATTTTGGGGTACCAACTGGAGAATTTTTGTACCATGGACCATACTGTGGAGCAGTTATCTTGGGAGTTTGGAACAATTCTTGGCAATCTGGGTGCAATTTTTGAGACGTATTTCTCGAAGGAAGCAACAGGCCATCCAGGTTCCTTTGTTTCATACATCCTACCACCATCGACTCTGACGATAAATTATCCTCTCTGATTTTCTTCGTCATTTCATCGCGACACTGGTATACGTATCGTCTTCCATCCGAATCGGGGTATAGCAATAGCAAAGTGATCTTTCTTAAGTTGACGCAAGTTTTCACGACCTCGTCTACAGATTATAGAACATTAACTCGAACCATACCTTATACTGCAATCCATAAGGGTGGATCATGTGTGAAGTCACCTAATTTGTAAAGATTGCTGAAGATCATTTTCATCGATTGAGACTGGTGTTGTACATCCCCTTTACCAATCTTTTTTAGCCTTACTTGTGCAGCTCTGAAAAGACGATGCCTCGATTCTGGTTCCCTTGCGTGTCGGTGATCATTCCAGAGTTGTTCAAATGGCGATTTATCCCTGCCCTAATGTGGACCAACGACGGGTCTTGTAGGTCGGCCCCCATCCGGCTTGCGTACGCGACGTAAAATTTTTGCTAGAATCGCTGCAATGCCGGCTTTTGGTAACTCTTCAAAATTCTCAGATAGGCACTTCTCGCGCAGGTAAGCTCTCAATATTTCACGATTTTCTTCTTAATCGGTGTGGTTTGCGCTGTCTTTATTCTGTAGTATTTGGTCGAATTCTTCTTCGTCCAGTTCGGCGAATCTCTCACCACTCGCCATAGTTGTGAAGCCAAAAGTTGTGCTTCGCGGCGGGCAATAAAATTCGTCTGCTTCCGGGGGGGTAATAAGTCTCGATAGTCATATTAGGTCGCTTATAGCCGAATGACGTCATCACATACCTCACGTGCGTTAGTGGTGCTGTCAATCTCTACTCAAAAAGGGAGCTAGGGATCGAGGTTTGTTTATTTAATCTTTGCGGATGCTCTGCACTGCCCAGTCAATTGCGTTTGGCCAAATTATGACGTCAGAGCTCAATACACTCTTTTACAGGGAATTAATGATAGTATTAAATGATAGGACGGAAGCTTCCGATGCATAATAATCATGATTACTGTGTGCGATTTACTCCCTTCTTCTCTTCATCGGTTAAAAACACCAGTGATCGAAAATATGATAAAGCCATAGATGGGTAGGTCTGCTTGCTTCACCGAATTCCGCAAAGTCCTTGTTTGTGCAGTTGGGCTCCAAACAGTGGGGCCAGACCAGAGAAGTTCCATTAGTCTGTAGTGCTGTTCCACAACCACAGCTAATGTCTTGATCTGCTTCCAGGTATCCCCACTTCTGCAAGGAAACTTTACATCGGCCAGTTCTGGTTCTCAATCTGTTGAGGCATCGCCCATTCAGCCCATGAGCAGTCAGCTCCAGGTGGAAGATGCTCACCATGTTCAATACCAATAGATGTTACTTGGTTGATAGCAAGTCTTTCTTTCCACAATGCGACTCTCTTATGCTCCCTAGAGACTGATTCAAGAGGTTGGACTTTGTTTGAGAAACTCTCTCTGGATTTAAGGCGGTTGGCAGCAGGTCTCTGTCCAGACATAGGTTGCTTCACATCAGATACTTGGCAGCTACGCTCTTGCATGCTCGCTACACTACGACAGATGTCTGGTGGAGCAATTCCTGCTAGGATGTATAAGTTCTCCGTTGGTGTTGGACGAAGACATCCTGTGATAAGCCGGCAGGAGGCATTTAATGCTGAATCAAGCTTCTTGGCATGGGTTGATCTTTCCCATACAGGGCAAGCATACTCTGCACATGAGTAGCACAGGGCAAGTGCCGTCGATCTTAGTATATGTGGACGAGCAACCCATCTTGTGCCAGTGAGTTTGTTCAAGATATTATTGCGTGAACATACTTTACTCTTCGTCTTCTTGATGTGGGTCTTATAAGAGAGAGTGCGGTCCAAGGTAACTCCTAGGTAGACAGGGTTATCACAGTGCTCCAGGGGTGTACCAGACCAGGTTACATTAAGCTGACGTTTGGCTTCACGGTTGCGTAGATGGAAAGCACACACCTGTGTCTTGGATGGATTTGCACGTAGGTGGTTTTCCTTGTAGTAGGGAGTGAGTTCATCCAAAGTTTTGGAGAGTCTCTCTTCAACAACTGTGAAGTCTACATCTTGTGCACTAATTCCAAGATCGTCAGCATAGATAAAACTTACCCCCTAGGTTGGTCGTTGGTATAGATGTTAAACAGGAGAGGTGCAAGCACGCTCCCTTGTGGTAGACCATTCTTGAGCTTACGCCATCGACTCTTCTTCGCTCTTAGCTGAACAAAGAACATCCTGTTTGAAAGCAATCCTTTGATTAGCTCAGTCAGGCGGATATCCTTGGTGAGTTCCAAAATCTTATGGAGCAGGCAACTGTGATTAACAGTGTCGTAAGCTGCTGATAAATCAACGAACACATCTCAGGTTACCAATCCCTTCTCAAAACCAGCCGTTTATTCAGGTAATGTGTTTATAAGTATTTCAAAAGAACAGCCTTACCGGCTCGAATTGCGCGGCGTGCGTGTGTAGGAGGCTTGTAGGCGTTAATTTTCTTGTGTTCCAAAACTCTTAGGTTCGAGACCCAAACCTCCAAGCACAAAATTTTTATTATTTTGTTTTGAGGTTAGAGATTGCAATGAAACATAAGGGTTAGCGATTGAAGTAGAAAAATAGTGAATAGCTGCCTTAATGAGATAACTACTTCTGGTCCTCGAGAATGATTTCGGGCCAGAATCTTACACGTGCCACACACCCATTCACCTACCCCTATCAATACATAGACTCTAATTTATCTCCCGATACATTAATAGAACTATTGATCTATTCATGCATCCATTCATCATCATACAATCTATCCATCCATCCATCTATCAACCTATTCTGTCACACCAACCTACACAACCAAACACCTCCTATACCTACCTACCAATTTTAATGTTATCTTAACAGCTCCACCGGAACCGTGTGAATCGAAACCGTGTTTGAATGAAGGCAATTGCACTAACGTTTACGAAACAAATACATTCCTGTGTCAGTGTCAAGATCTGTATGTCGGCACCACGTGTGAAAAAGGTAAGAAATGATGTCATAAATATAATAACTACAAAAAAGAGACAGCATAGACTCAGTTCCAGTCCCTATATTTTACTAATATAGGGACTGGGATCACGCCCATATACTTCTGTGGCGGAATTGACTTTGGAAGGGGAAAAACAAAATTATCAGGTTTGGAATTCTGATTTCATCCTTAATGTATTTGTACTTTTTGTACCTACATGAGTGTACCGTTTTTCCCTTCAACACACTCGAAAAATGTGCTGTAACGGTTGAGAAAATTCCTCATAGATGGGCCGAAACAGCCGTTACATTTTCTCACCCGTTACATTTAGCTTTAACAGTATTTTGAAAAGTAAAAGGTCCACTCATGTAGGACTAACCCTGATTTAAACCCAGGTCGAAAGTTAGACTCCCTTTCAGAATACCAGCCTAAGTGTTTAAGAATAGCCGCATCTGGAACTCACCATCCTAACATTATCTCTCTTTTCCAGGTCCTTTTTGCCTTTCCTCACTAGCAGTAACGCCAGAATCCTCCACCGAGCTCGCTGTTTCCTGGGACCTGAACTCCTGTTATGCTGGAGATTTCCAAGTGAGCTATAAGTTTGTCAGCGATTTGTGTTCCACACCAGCCGACGACACATTTACCTCTATTCCATGGCAAGCCTCAAATAGCGCCATCCTCGACAACTTAATGACAGCTTCCGTATACAACGTGACTGTGGCACCGGGGATAAGCCAAGACATCATTGGAAAAACTTTATGGGCTGCACAAGAGACCTTAATTGACGGTTTGTAACAGTGATAAGCTCAGATAAATATCATATTGTCAAATTTAGGAGTTACCCTTTTCCCTACCGTGGCCGGTGTGAAAGCAGATATAGTCCGGCCGGGATCTAAGTCCGGGGCTCCATAGACGATAACGGAATAAAGCGTGAAACTAATGTTGCGTAAAGAGTCAACTGAATCGATTACCCTATTGTTCACCATTGTTCCCGGACTATGAGTACGCCGGACAATGGTTACTTCTACACCGGGACAGAGATATTACTGTTCATGCATGAACACATTTCAGTCAGGAACAAAATGATTCTTCCCTGAATATAATTAGAGATTGCACTGACGTATCCAGACCTGGCTTTTTGAGGGGGACCCCGGGGCGGAAGGACCTCTAATGCCAGAAAATAAGCTGATTTTGCATGTTTTGACATGAACCCCCCGGGGGGGGGGCGAAAGCACCCACCATCTGAATTTTTAATTGGACCGAGAAAAATGTCAGAAATCAATGCAAGCGCGCTCCGGTTGTTCCGTATAATTAAATGCTTGTTTGCAATTATGAGGTGCTTATCCAAAAAGTGCTTGTTCAGGGGCCCGATGCAATAACAAATAGGGAAGACACGTTGAGTTCCGTACAATACACGCCATGCAATAACAAATATAAATGTAGGATTTTTATTCAATCACATTTACTCTTTCATAAACACACATAAACACACTCTGAAAATGATTTAAAAAAATCTTAGTTGTATAAACTAATCATTGGAAAACCTAATTCATTCCAGGACTGTTTGTCTCTACCGCGAACACACGTTATTCTACTATATCGTTTGTATATTGACGAAGGGTTTACTTAGACCTTTCAAAATAAAAAAAATAACGATAAAATGTTCTTACAAAATAGGAACTGCAATAAATACAAAGATTTATTTTGGAACTTGCGTAACTCCTCATCCAAAACTTGTCCCACAAAAAAGGATGAAGGCATTGACGACTCGGAGATTCATATCCCAAACTACACTCTTATTCGTAGAGACCGTGTTGGCACTGATCACAATGGCGGTGTTGCATGCTATATTTCGAATAATATATTGTTTCCTTATTAATATGCCTCTGAGGACAGGGGTTGTACCAGCCTCTTGGAAAAAAGGCCAAATTCGTTCCAATTTTCAAGGGTTGGGATTGCAATGAAATTACACATTACAGACCAATCTCGATACTCCCTCTTGTTTCTAAAATATTGGAAAAGGCTGTTCATGAACAACTTTATTCCTTACAAAGTAAAGATTATCTTGTACCTCAGCAATCTGGCTTTCGACCAATGCATTCGACTCAGACAGCAGTTATTGACGTGTCTGATTATGTCCTTAGCAATATGAATACTGGGAAGGTTACGGGCGCCATTTTTATCGATTTTAAGAAGGCGTTTGACACAGTCGACCGCAAGATTCTGCTGTCTGAGTTGAATAATGCTGGAGTGCTGAAAACTGGACTGAACTGGTTTGAGTCACATATGAGCGGTCGCCAACAAGCAACTCAAATGGTAATTTTTCAGAGTCCGAGAATATTGACGTTGGGATGCCTCAGGGCTCTATTTTGGGACCTCTTCTTTTTGTTCTTTTTATCAATAGCCTTCTGTCAGCTGTTTTTGTAGTCGGTAATAAAGTAACCATGTATGCTGACGATACTATGATGTTTAGTAAGTCCTCTCCGCATGATCTTCAGAATGACATGATAGATGGTCTTGATCAAGTTTCTAGATGGCTATCAAAATATAAGTTGACTCTGAATATTAATAAGACCAATTTCATGTTATTTGGTACGTCAAAGATTGCCATCCTTTTCGATATTCGATTATTTCTTATTCATGATGAAATTGAAAGAGTTAAGGTCTTCAAATACCTTGGGGTTATGCTCGATGAACATTTATCTTGGACGCAACATGTTGATTTTATTGCTAAAAAGTTTCACGGCAAATAGGCTTTCTTAGAAGATCAGCTAAACAAGTTTTACCTTCTGGAACTTTTAAAATGTTGAACAGTGCTATGGTTATGCCTTTGTTAGACTACTGTGATGTTGTGTGGTCTAGCTGCTCCAGTGGTCTTCAAGATAAACCAATTAAACTAATTAGACAATCGGCTGGCAAGAATGATTTTGGGTGCTCATCCAAGAACACACATTAATGATATGTTATTTGCCCTTTCTTGGAAAAACCTTCCTACGAGATGGAATTTGCATAGAATGTGTGCAGTTTTTAAAGGTGCAACGATAGATTTTAAATAACGGGTGTCCCTAAAATTATTTTGTACTGGTGTAAAGCTGAAAAAGGATTAAGCTGAGAACTGTTTCTTTTTGTACAAAAATTGTGAAATTTCTAATTTCCATAGGAGCAAATATAAAATGTTTTCTATTGAAATATGAGCATATACAAATCACCCTTTGTTTTCATTTTAAGTTATTTCTGTAGCCAAATAAAAGGTTGGGAATCTATTGAGTGTCTAATCTATATGAAATCACTACATATCACAGAAAATATGGATGACTTGAAATCTCTCGTTGCACCTTTAAGTGCCGTAACAACTTGGCTCCTCAGTATCTTTCTGACAGCTTCACTGTGCCATCACATTCTATTGGTACACGTTCAAAACAAATGGTGCGCTCTATGTTTCATCCGATCCTAATATCAACCCTGGTAAACGTACCTTCCAGTATCTTGGGACCCTGGGTTGGAACAACTTAAGTAATGGCCAGCGGCAAGCAACGTCACTTAGGGCATTTTTAATGTTTGTGTCTTAATGTTTTAAGTATTAACTTATATTGTGTTTTTGATGGCTTTGTTGTTGTTGTTGTTATGTCTTTTATTTATTGTTGTTGCAGTAAATGTCTGATCGTGGTTGTGTTTGTCCTATATTGATTTGTTTTTTGATCTTGAGTGTATGTATTTTGTGTGTTTTCATATTCTTACTATAGGAATTCTGTAAATTAATATTTTAACCCCTGTGTGTATAAGATTTTGTTCTAAAGATTCTGTATATTCAATGTGATCTGTATATTTATATAATTCAATTGCCATGTAATTTGTTGTTATGAACAATGAGTTTGTTAACAGGGCCCATATGGATAGCAGTTTTTTAACTGATTAGGCTACCCTGTATAAATATGACTGCTAATAAATAATGAAAACTTCTGGAAACAAAGGCAGCAGTAGCGGATTTACGATAACAGCCATTGCAGTTTTCTTTTCTTTTTTCAGTTCCAAACACTGGCCCCAGAAACCCCAGACTTACTAATGCTGACGAAATGAGTTTGACCTTTGAATGGGATGAAGTACCATGCCTCGATAGAAATGGTCAGATCACCCAGTATCTATATCAACTTTCTCCAGACACTGTCAGCCAAACTATTCTTGAAGGCGCATCTTCGGATCTTTCGCACACAATAGAGAATCTCAAATGCGATTCCAAATACATATTTACTGTTGCTGCACAAAATGAAGCCGGAATCGGCCCCTATAGCGACGAATCCCAGCATTCACCGAGAAGAGTGCAGGTATTTCTCTCTGTGTTTTATTTCAATATGTGTTTCTTTTATCTTCATTGTTCTATGACTGTTTTGTTTGTTTTGTTAACAGAAACTTGTGGCGTCTCCTCCCATCCATACTCAGAATCCTATTTAGCTTTAAGCGCTTGCTGTATGTATGTCATGTGCTATCTTTTGGATGTCTTCCTTTTTCATTTCATGCCATGCCACTAAATAGCTTAATTGTAACATGTGTATAATGGTACATTTATCACTAGGCTTTTTGAAGTATGCCAGCTATTGCACACCTGACTGCACGTTTTCATATTGCACGGGTTTTACCCAAATTTAACACGCCTCCTATTTCATACCCAAATTGAACTACACCCTCTCATAGATGTCCTCATGAATCAATGGAGACAAATCATTCATCACTTCAATATTTTCACTGCAACGGTGGGTTTTGCTCACTGTAGAGTAATCGTTGACATTCAAAAGATAGATTCTGGCACAAATATGTGCCCGCGCACTCCTGTGATAAATAAATCCTGTTTTTTTTTCAGATTAGAATATTGTCATATTATTATACACTTTTTATGGTTTAAATAAAGTTGTTTTTCTTCTTTAATATCAGTAATTAAAGGGGGATGGCCCGATTTAAGGATATGTAGTTTTCATCTTGATAGATTGGATTTCACTCCAAAACTCCATCAGTAAAGTTTCCTGCCGATATTTCAATCCGTTTTGATGCGAGAGCTAAAAACGTGATCTTGTAAGCCCCATAGAGTACTGTATAAAATTAATATTCGTCGACCAAAATGGGGCACATTTTCGCTCATAACTAGTCTTCTAACCCAGACATCCTTTGGCTCTAAGATTTCACAGGGTAAATGAGAAAATAGTAGCTTTCTTCTGATACCAAAATCTTGACCACTTCCGGTAAAATCTGGGGACGAGGCTACTAGCGATCGAGCCATGGACCTTTAAAGCAATATTAGCACATTGTTTGAAGAGCGCCCCCAATTTTTCAAACAATTTGAGATTTTTACGCGGTTGTATTGGTAACTGGCTAGTAAACTATACCTGTGAATGGTTAAGCTCGAAAATGTCTGTGTCTCACAAACGAAGGAATTTTGTAATTAGAATAATTATTATCGGGATCCCGATAATAATTCAACGGCTGCTGGAAGCGGCCTTCCAATGTGAAATAGCCGGGAAATAGCGCCATGTATACGTGTCTACCCTCATCCATTAGTTGTTTTATTGGTTCAGTCAAGTTAGAGGTTATTTTCTCGAGGTGGCACTATTTCATCATGTACGGACATAAACGTGGCATTTCCAGCTCTGCCGTTAAGTCCAATCTGGGATCCCAATTCTAATTACAAAATCGCTTATTTTATGATAAATACGCATTTTTTAGCATTCTCGTTCGCAGGTATAGTTTCCTAGACAATAACCAACGTAACTGTGGCAAAATATCAGATTTTGAAAACTGGGGGCGCTCTTCAAAAAATGTGCCATTATTGCGTTAAAGAGACATGAGGAGATTTCCAGAAAGAAGCGCCCCCAATTTTTTTCGAACTCGAGTTATTTGCATATTTGGAATGCTTTCCAATGTATTAGATCACATCTGAAGTGAATAAGCCGAATACGCCGTGTTTATGTAATAATATGATGATTTAGTACTTTCTGTCGTGCACGACAGAAAGTCAAAGCACGGTGTTCTATGGGGACAATTACGAGAGTCAGGCAGGTTCAAAACAAGGTTTGCTGTCTTCTTTTGTAATTGTTTGTCCAATAAACCTTCGGAACGTTCTTGGTAGGCTGGTCTACAATCGATTCTGTGCAATTTGAGGAAATTCGTAAACCTAAAAAAAATCTCCTCCTGTCACTTTATGCTTAGACATCCCACAGCGTGACTGTCGGGCACAGGAAACACATGGAATTAAAGATTGAAATTTGTCACGCGAGTGTACACTATTGAACTTGAGTGCCCCCGGCCGGGGTCAAAGAATGCATTTTAATCTGACCTGATGACGTCACATCAGTGCGCATTCTCTCGAATCAAGATGGCGACAAATCATCAGGGCAGGCGGAAAGTTACGATAACCAACTTCCCCTTTGCCGTCAGGCTCGACTGGGGTCCGCCATTGTTTTTTTCGTTAGGAATCAACTCTATTTTCTATAGATTCATTTCATTTGAAATGTTACCGCCACGTAGTTTCAAGATTTCTTCACCTTCGGGTCGGACCTTCAGTAGCCGTTCGACTCGTCAATAGACCCTATGCAATAGGTTAGCCATGCTGTAGGCAAAAAGCCGCATTACAGGACTAGAGACATTACCTGTTATTTGAATTCCAGAGATGTTCGAGTACCACAGGTGATCTATTGTACTCTTGGAATTTCCAATGGAAAGGGAGCTTTTATGTTGTTAATCGCCAAAAGTGACGTCGTATTCCATAGGTCATACGCATGCGTACTTGCGTTGGCGTGATTTCATCAGCCACGTTGGCAATGATTCTTCCGAATGCTTCCCACACCACCCATCCATTTTCCTGCAATGATAATGATTGGGTTGCTGTTCATTATTCAGTGAAGCAAGCAGAGAGTAAGAGAGGAAGGTTCGTTTATGATCCTAGTTCGTTATCGAGGTTCGTTGTAATACACTGGAATTCTATACCTACTAGCGTTATTCCGAAGGTTCGTTAATCCACACATTTATTTCTTTATTCCGAAGGTTTGTTATTCTTCCGAGTGTTCGTTTTATTCGAAGGTCTCTGATCCTAAATGAAATAAAGGTTCGTTTTCAACGTTAATCCGAAAATGCCATAAGCTAAACGAATCATATTTATTTTCGGATAAATGAACCTTATTTCCTTTTTTCGGATAACGACCTTCGATTTACGCACCTTCGGATTTAATAACCTTCAGAAAACTACCCTTCCGGATAAACGAACCTTCGAATAACGAATTTTCGGAAAAATGAACCTTCGAAATAGCAATTCTTCGGATAAATGAACCTTCAGATAATGCTTAGACCCCAATGATTGCACCGGCACGGCCATTATAATTCCTTAGTACAGTTTTTGTTCTGTACGTTCATTGGTGCTGCCTCGCGCTACTTGTTTTTTGTTGTTATTTTTTTAGTTTTGGTTTTTTGATTTGGTTTTAGTTTTTGGTTTTGTGGTTTGTTTTTGTTTTTCGTTTTTTTCAGTTACTGTCATCCCTCTTTTGATTCTTTTTGTCGTCGTTGCCATCTTGTTTTTGTTATTGATATCGCACGTGATTCATATTTTTAAAAAAATTTAACAGAGCCGTTCAGCCCAGATTCTACTCTGGATATTATATCGATTTCTAAAGACACGGTGGACATTGGATGCTAGCTGCAGAATGTCCTGCATCTGATTTTAATGTAGCAGTTCCGTACCAACGTTGCAGGACCAATGTCAGGAATTAGGTATCACCGACGAATCCCTCAGTGAATCGTACAAGAAAGTATCCACGTTACTGATCTTTTACCGTTTTCTTCATATGATGTTTCCGTAGCTCCCTTTACCGCTTCGGGAAATTGTCGAAAAAATGATATCTTTCGAAACAGCCTTGAAGATGGTAAGTGAGAAATACGTCTGTCCGGTTTTTTTTAACTCTCTTTAAAAGTAGAAGTATCAACGCCATTGAAAATTATGTGCTTGTGTTAAGAGAAATCAACACAAAATTTCTATAATTGAAATTCAACAAGCACGTGTAACTAGTCTTGTAATAATAAAATGAAGTCAATTTAATCAGCGAATATATTGTTTTGGCATGGCTTTAAAGAATCTAATTGAATGGTTATGTAATTATGTTTTTCAGAACCACTGCAGTCTGCATATAAAGCAGTGCACAGTTGGATCCAAAGTACTACCCTAAGCTTTTCTTGGGGATTTGTCGATTGTGGGTCCCCCGCAGGGCCACATAAATTGCTACCAGTACGAGTTGCTTTATCTGATTGCAGGGTGGAGACTCCGACGGTTACAGACCCCGATCTGTAACTATTTCCAATCTTCTTCAAAACAGAATGTACATCTTTCGTGTAGCTGCTAGAACGGCAGTTGGAGTAGGCGTTTATAGTGACGAGATTTCCACCAGCAACGGAACCCAGCTTTGTTTATGGTTATGTTTTTTGGTCGATGCCACAAGTAGACTGGTATGGAGTGGGAGAAAATTTTACACTATGTCACTTTGCCCCACCTCTTACAAAGACACGTACGTGGTTTTTGGTTGAGATTTCCTGACCTTTGATGTCTTAAAGATGTCCACATAGGCATTCATTTTTTTTTATTGTTTTTTTTTTTTTTTTTTTTTCATCCTTCATCAATGTCTAAAAGATGGGACTATTGAAATTTACCATTTGATCTCGTTTTAGGTTTTACAGACAGTTTGTTTACCTCTAGACACGATAATGACTTTTGTTGTTTTGATTTTGTTTTTTTCTTCAAATTTTGGATGTTGACTTTTTTCGGATCTTGGATTTCTGAGAACTTCCCGATTTTGACAGAATAAGAAGAATAAAACCAGTGAGTTCCAAAGATAAAAACAAACAACAAACAAAAAGAAAGAAAAACAAACGCCTAACTTAATGGATGGCTTTAATTTATCATAACATAAAGGAAGTTTCCCGTGTCTTGATTGGACAAGCGCTTTAACAATATTTCCATATGATACCCAGGCCTCTGATCGCGTCTCGACGACCGCATCAGGTAGATGTTCACCACCACACAACATGAAATAGTAATTACTGTGTCCTCGAAAGGACACGTTTCCCTCCGGGTATTGACCTTAGTGACCCCAGAGGAACCCCAGATTGCCCTATCGACCATACCGATTGTGGAAGGTCATACATACATTTCTCGCCTTTTCTGTTATCAACCTCATCTAACCAATCTTCATCTCAATATCACCTGAGCCTAGAACAAATATCGGGTATTCGAGGACAAGCCTGCTGTTTCTTGGTGAGGACGATATTTTAATATTAACCGAGAGAATCCAGCCATTGGTATATATTGCCATGAATCAAAAAGAAGCTGACTTGACCAAAATGGCTTTAAAATGGCTTCAAATTTAATAAAATGACACTATTCGCTTGACGAGTTGCATGACCGAATGTCCAATATGTTTGCGTCAAGGCCTCTGGACTGTTCCCGATTAATTCTTTAGAATGGGCACGAACACGCTTATTTTCGCTGATTACCAATAATACAAACGAACGAGTGAGCGGACGCTGTTTCACACCTACCGAGGTCAAAGTTCCATATTGATAAAAAAAATTAGAACTGCGCACTACTACTGTGTTAAAAACGTCATATTCGCCATAGCAACCACGAACATAATAAGAACCACAAAGAAGCTTCTGATTCGCCCACCTTAAAACAAACAACATGGTTGATAACGGGTGTCGTGAACGAATAAATAGTAATTGAAATATGTATCTTTTGGGAAAGAAAATGTAGAAGCTATGTTTCTCTACTTTTCATAAAAAGAATTGCGTAAAAGTAAAGTTTTGAAAGGCTTTAAGAAGTTTAATGCTTGTCAACACTTACTCTCTAAATGTAAACGAGTGAGCGAATTTGCACTCAAAAAGTGAAAATCACTCCAATTAGAGTTCTAATTAAGAGTGGATTTCCAATCCTTTCCTTCGTTTAACTCTTCCAACTCCAAGGTGTTGCCCTTCGTTCAACTCCTCTTTTGGGAGTGAAATTTTCACTCGTTTAAATTTAGAGAGTAGGGATATTCAATTGCTGATAATATAGTTTACAATACTGTATTTTAATTGGTCAAGTTTTTTTTATTGTATTGTATTTTTTTAGATTGCAGTCAATCGGTACCAAATCCATGTTTCTTTGGTTTCTATCAGAACGAGAACTTTATATGTGAAGGTAATTATCAAAACTTTATTCTGTAAACCTCTGTCATGACACGCTCAATAAAGCGTGTTTCTGTGGTAGTACTAATGGATGAGAATTTATAGAGGTCTTTCACCTCACTCATGCATAACCTATAACAAAAGGTGTTAGTTCCCGTAGTATTCGTCATTCAGATCAATTTAATACCCGACCTCAAAGTACTTGTGCTATTCAAAGTGTGACCCATACTTTTATGCATACATATCCAACATGCATGTCGTTCTTTAGATTTAGAAAGTCTCCAGAAATGTGGAATGGACTTTGCCATTCCCGGCAAGATGGTCGCTAAATAAAAACGCAACAAAACTTCTCCCCAATTTTTGTAGTAATTGTGTAAATTACATCAAAATAATTAATGCCATTTTAAAGCCACATATCTCCTCTTTCCAACGATAGGTAATTTGTTCATGTGCGGTCATGGGTAACCGAGTAATTGTTTTTGCACAATGGGACAAAGTGAGCTTGGGACCAAGTTTCAAGTAATGCTAACACAAATCCTATTCAATTTTCCCTCTCTTCTCACTTCAGTCATGCAAGTGAATGGGATTTGTATTGAAACTTGGTCCCAAGCTGACTTTGTCCCATTGTGCAAAAACAATGATTAATCGGTTATCGATGACCGCACATTAATAAATTACCTATCATTGGAAAGAGGGGATTTGTGGCTTTAAGATGGCACTAGTTAATTTTGGATAATTTTACAATTACCACAAAAATTGAAGAAGTTTTGTTGCATTTTTATTGATACGCCCTGTATATGTTTTAGCATGTTTTTGACACAAAAAGCATTCCATTCAGACATTGTACTTAAAGGCTTGTAGTAAGATATTGATCTGACAAGTGAAAGGTGGGTTAGCCATGATGAGGATTATACAACATTAACAGCAATGGTCTGTGTGCTGATGACTGCATTTCAAGTTTGATCACATGCTGGCAGTATTGCAAATATCCTTGGCTGCCTGTGACAGTGATGTGTACCCAAAATTGTTTTGAAATTTGTGGAAGTTCTACGTTCCATTTCATCATAATCTTAATATTTGTCTCTGCCATTGTGTTCCTTTAAAAATCGCGAGCCTTTTCTAACCCTCCACATTTCTTTGAGAATTCCATACATTCCTCAGTCAAATGTGGTACAATTGATGTTTATCATAGTTCAGTACAAATTTGAAATCCGCCTGTCTGTAGTAACTAGCATTTGCGAATGTCCTAAAATCATGCGCGATTAGGTGAACCTTCGACTTACCAAGCTTTTTTTGTAACATGGTTTACCAAGGGGTGGATATCACGCCGTCGGAAATTCATTATAAAGTACCAGATGTTTATGATTTTAATTCCAGTGGATAGCTATGAGCCTCCTCTTTCCATTAATAAGTACCCTCATGCCTAGTACGGCGTCACAATGGCGAGATAAAAATCCGCGAGTCGGCAAATTGCCAATTTGCACACGGAATATGCAACAATCCAACCTTGCACAAAAACGGCAGGAATACCAAATGATGGCAAATAACTAGTTCTACATACAATGTTAGAGTCATACTGTGCAGAATAATTTACAAAAGGTACTATAGAATTATTCTTTAATGGCAACTACCCGCCCCCGCCCCCCTTCCCATCGACTTGGAAGGCACACCCTTAACCCGGAGAAGGTGCTGCCTTTATTTCACTCGACCGGAAAGGATGAGAAAACAATTGCCTGGCACTGGAGGAAAGTTTACTTGGGGATGTTAACTAGTCCCCTCCCCCCATACGACGAGGTAAATAACAAAGAATACAAACAGTCCCTTTAAGGTTGGTTTTCAAAACGTAACCAACCAGTTGCCAGCGTCTGCCCTGTTGATCCGAGGTATCCATTGTTCTAAACAAATTGCACGGTTCACCGACCATTAAGTGCCGGTTAAAGAGACACTGGCACATTTGAAAAATAGTGCGCCCTCTAGATTTTTTTCACAATTGATATTTTGGCATGGATATAAAGCTTTTATACACATTAGCCCTCGCCTGAAATTATTAAGCCCAAATCAGCGCGCTTATGGGTAAACAGAACGATTTTATTCAGCAGACGACGCGGAAATGTCGTGTACCACAATAAAACACGCGCCAGAGTTAACTATCGCGGCATGCATGCACCTTGCTTGGACATTCTCTCATCATTGTGGTTTTAATATCAATGAGTACGAGTCTATGATATTCATGTAATAGACACATTTGTTGATTAAAGTTAGGGCAAATTTAAAAGTGTGCCTACAAATTACATGGATCTCCTTTTGGGTATGTTATTTTATGTGTAAAACATATCTCTATTCTTCCAATGGCCTAGACTATCATTTGCGAGCAAATTGAAGAAATCTCATATTTTCTGAAATGTGCCAGTGCCGCTTTAAACCAAGAGTGAATTTTGATGCCACTCCTAAAATTCTAATTTACAGGTGCAAAGATTATACACCTCCCGATGACGATAACTGAGATCGATGGCGTTCCTGCTACATACTCGCTGGACCTAGATCCAAATGACCAAGGACATCGCCGGATAAGGAGAGAAGGAGGCCCTCTATAATCATAATAGTTATATTTCACCATCAATTTTGAGTTGGTGTTTGACAACCACTTTATCATGTACGCAAGGTGTTTTTTATCCCCAAAATACACTTGTATCAAGAAAAAATGAGAAAAGTCTGAGAAACTTCAGGGGCATGCTCTCTGGAAAAAGCAAAGCTTAGAGCAAAAAAAAAAAAAAAAAAAATTGTGGTTTTAATATCAATGAGTACGAGTCTATGATATTCATGTAATAGACACATTTGTTGATTAAAGTTAGGGCAAATTTAAAAGTGTGCCTACAAATTACATGGATCTCCTTTTGGGTATGTTATTTTATGTGTAAAACATATCTCTATTCTTCCAATGGCCTAGACTATCATTTGCGAGCAAATTGAAGAAATCTCATATTTTCTGAAATGTGCCAGTGCCGCTTTAAACCAAGAGTGAATTTTGATGCCACTCCTAAAATTCTAATTTACAGGTGCAAAGATTATACACCTCCCGATGACGATAACTGAGATCGATGGCGTTCCTGCTACATACTCGCTGGACCTAGATCCAAATGACCAATTTAGTTGCCGAGTGAAAACAGTGGTTGAGTATGTGTTGGCACTCTAATACATTGTATAGGAGTGCCTCGTGTTTGGATTGAGCGCCATCTTTTGAGGTCCACACTGAGCCTCACCTGAAGCCTAGTAGCATGTGGTCTCAGGTGCAAAAGCATGTGGTTGTCATAGTCAACAAGTACATCGACCTAACATATAGCATGGTGGGTCCAGGTAGCAACGCAGTTGGGTTCTAGTTGATGGATCAGCTTCCACCTCAAATATGGCTGGCTAATCACAAACCCCGGGGAATTGTGTTTATAATGTCGATAAAAGTCAATATAAGTCACCAACACAGTAGTATAAAGGAATCCTTCAAAACGACAAAACGATGGACCATGATGATGATGACGCCCTCACGAATTTGCAATAATTTATTTCAATTTGGCAGCTAACAGTGAGTTGAGGTTGTGAATTAGCTCATAAAATTTTACAAATTATTCTAAGTAACATAATGTAATAAAATATACCTGGTTTGTGTGCATATCTGGTGTGTGGAATATTTGGAATGTCGGTGAAAATTCTAGAAGAGTGCTCAACTGAGAAAATGTATCACTGAACATCACTGAACCATAAGTGGCGCCCTACTGCATATACCGGCAGGGAGAAAGTGCTATATCCACACAAAAAGCATGGGAACAATTGAGTTGTTTCTAGAAAGCTCAAGACTCGTGATGCAATGTGCTATATTTAGTGCATGACTCATATAGACAATGCTAGATCCTTCTGGAGTTGTTTGAGAGGCTATATAAAGCACTGGAGAGAGGAGATGCTGGCAGAGTATCATAACATCTTGCTCCACGTTGATGAGTCTTCTCTTAATAGTGACAGTGACAGTAATTACAGTCATTAGTACACAGTCTTCATAGTGGAAGTGTCTTCATAGTCTCAGCTCCAATAGTTGTCGTCCGATAGTGTAGCCGGCTTTGGTTTTGTATTTCGTGGCCTCTGAGTTATCCAAGGATAAACAAGCTACAGTACTTTTGGACTTTACATTTAGTTGACCTCCTAACTTCGGGAGTCGCAAGGAGCTGGTTTTCTTCAGTAAGGACAAGTCGTCCGTGGACACGTCCCACTATATTTGGAAATTGAAGTTTCACGCTGGAATATTTGCCAGGACTGTTTGTAAGTTCTGCATCTGTATTATAATCTTGCTGCAGCCCGCCTCGCGGCACACACCAGGTGGAAGTTTAGTAGATTATTAATTAACCATAACTTCATTATAGATAAACTGCTAATTATTGACATCTAATCAATGTTTTAATGTGATTGACATGGACACATGATCAAAATAAATGTTTTGTTATTAAATTTAAAATCAAGTTTAAAATAAAGAACATAAAAATAGAACACACTCAGTTATGAACAAATAGACATTATCAAACAATAATTATTGCACATCTTGAATACTTTTTCATTTTGTTCTGATCTAAAAATCAATCATTATGAAGAGAACATATCGTTAATTATTCTTACACATTTTATCACCAATTTAGTTATCATTATCAATTACCATTATCATGGTCAATTACTGAACACGTGTCTTTTCATTATTGTGTGATGATCGAGTGTGTTTAAATCAATAAGCCCTATCAACCTAACAACATGATGCTCTTACCTTGTATCCCGTTGTGTGAAATGTGCACAATTGGTATCGCGCCGTGTCTTAGACTATTAATCCCCCATATATCTGGATTGCATCAATACAGGGTGACCCAATAAAAACTTTGCCCAAAATGAAAGTGATATTTTTCCACTTTCTGTAATTTGATATCTGTGGATTTTATTTTATCATAAAGAATGGGTAATTGAGCATCTTGAATGAAAAAAAATATTCATTTTTGGGTTGAGTGGTTTTCCAACGAACAATGAGTCAGCAAAACAAACTTGTCCACGGAGCATCATTTGTCTTAGGCATGGTTGAACACAATTGCAACATCAAAAGTAATTATCTTAACGGACTTACCTTTAGTTTCTATCTTCCAAATGTCCCCCCGATGCACTTGGTAGCCCTGGAGTGCATGTGTTGAGCAGCTCTTGATGTTACACGCGTTCTCCTAATTGCGGTAAATGCATCGTTTATCCGTAGTCGTAGTTCTGGTAATGCGTTTGGGGGACCCTCATTGTAAACTCCAGCTTTTACATCACCCCATGACCCCATAGCCAAAAATCTAGCGGAATTAGATCCGGTGACCGAGGGGCCCATTCCACCGCATGCCCTAATCCAATGATCCGATTTTGAAAAAAGAGTTCATGAAAGCGGTTTCTATCCATTACAGACCTGTGCTGGTACACCGTCTTGAAGAAACCAGGCACGACGAATTGCTCCATTTCTTTGCTGCTGAAAAAATGCACCGCAACTCTGGTTCCAAATGTTAATTAATAATATTGAGATAACCGGCACCATTCAAATTTCCATCAATAAAAATGGGCCCAATTAGGATATTGTTACCTGTAACAGCTGCTAAAACTGCAACTTTCCTGAGATCATTAGATCTGTCGTAGACAAAATCATTGGGAGTGTTCCCTTTTGGCGCATACTCTCTCACATTTTGAGAGTTCACTGAGCCGGTCATTGGAAAATTGGCCTCATCATCAACAACAAGAAGTTCTCTTAAGAAGCGTCGTGGTCTGTGGATTAGCCAAACGCCAGCCTACGTTGAGGATCACCTGCATCCAAATTATGGCGTCTCACAATTTTGTATGGATGCCAATTGATGTCATCCCTAACGATATGCGCTGGAATGACGATCTGGAGACATTTGCGACACGGTTTCTCCTTATCCAAAGCTCCTGTCTTACAGCTTGAATGTTCGCAGGTGTTATCCGCTTCGTCCTTTGTTGACATTTTCCAAAGTTCCCTCTGCTTCAAACACTTCTATCATGTTACAGATAGTAGGCTTGGTTGGTACTCTCAATCCAGGGAACCTGTTTGGCCATTGCCGTTGCACAGCTACATAGCTACCAGTTTGGTAGTAAATCTTAACCGCGAAGGCTCGTTGTTGTGGCGTAAATTGAGGTGCCATTAGTGTGAGAATGTTTAAAGTTCTCGTTCAAGTAAGATATCTGGCTTTAAGCACAACTGCACGCTACAGCATGATTTTAGAATTGAAAAGCCCGCCCTGACACAAGACAGAAAACTGGTATTTAGCACAACTGCATGCTATGATTTTCAGATTTGAAAAGCCCGGTTGCCAAAACAATTGATGTGTACTTATCATTCCATCATGAAATACCCATGGACAAGTCTGTTCGTTGGACCATATCTTGAAAACCACTCAACCAACTTTTTTTCAGGCAAGATGCTTAATTACCCATTCGTTATGATAAAATAAAATCCACAAATATAAAATTACAGAAAGTGGAAAAATATCACCTTCATTTTGGGTAAAGTTTTTATTGGGTCACCCTCTCATATCGGATGCTGTAAACGGTATTCAAAAGCAAGTGACATGGTGTAAATATTAGAAAAGATTATCCGACATCCAACATCCGATGTTAAACATTATGTTTTCCATCCTACACCTTTGTACACAGCTTAATGGAATATAAAACCATGCGCCCGGTGATGTGAGTTTTTGAGACCATGACAGGAGTTTTAAAATACCAGGACATTTTGTTCTGGGAGACATGATTTTGGGTCTTGCTGTCTTCAGTTCGGACTTTTTGGTGGTTCCTGGTGTCGTCTGGTTCCATTTCCTTTTGGGGTTCCTGGTGTCTACTGGTTCATTTCTTTGACGGTTTATGGTGTTAATGGTTCCATTACGACTTTGATAATGTCAAAGATAAATTAATGTGTTTCATCCGTAATATTGAGTCATCACACATTAGAAATGAATTCAAACTGCGTATTTACTCTGAATATGCGGCTCCCTCGTTGAGATTCATGCTCACGGTTCACGAGTTGAGTGATACCCAACTTCAGCAGTTGGACCATATTCATACCAACGCCATTAAAAATGGCTTGGCCTCGCAATTACCGGTGCCACTCCTGCTTTTATCCCGAGGGGCTAGCCCTTCCAAGACTTTCAGATATATATTTAGAATCACATAGCTTGGCATACGCACACTGTATGGTTAAAGCAGATACGCGTGTCGTTCACGCTCTTAAGTGTAAACTTGAGCGTGAATCTCAATGGAGCCGTAAAATGAGCAAAAATGGATCGAGGCAATGGTCTCAAACCTTCACCGCTGCTTCCTCCAAATCTGATAACCAATCTTGGCAAAAACTTAAATCGGAAATTAAAAACGTCATTTATGAGGACCGGCTGAAAGGACATCGCCGGATAAGGAGAGAAGGTGGTCCTCTATAATCATCATAGTTATATTTCACCATAAATTTTGAGTAAGTGTTTACAACTACTTTATCATGTACGCAAGGTGTTTTTTATCCCCAAAATACACTTGTATCAAGAAAAAAAGAGAAAAGTCTGAGAAACTTCAGGGGCATGCTCTCTGGAAAAAGCAAAGCTTAGAGCATGCCTCCATTTCAATGACCATTTATTACTTATATGAAGAAACGGGAAGATGTTGTATAGCTGCCCTTTGTTATGGAGCTTGTGATGCCAAGGTAGACCTTTTGTCCTTCATAAGCTACAAAGAGGCTACATGAGGCAGCCCTTTATAACAATACCCAAATACCTATTATACTCGATTCGCGCTGATATAGGGACAACCTGTACTTTTTTACGAGTGAGAGATCTTTGTGAGGGGCTCACAGCAATTAAACTTTGCAGCATTCCTTGTCCGTGCGTTCTTAATACTGTGTGCTCTACGGTCAATACGATGTGCAGGTGGTCAAACATAGAGGGTCACTGGTAAAATTTGAAATACTACCTGTATAAGGTAGGTGCGCCATTGAATTCTGAATATGGTAACAATGGTTTTTGTGCTGTCGACTAATACAATAGACAATACCCACTCATAGATAGGTCCAACGTAGTTAATAGTTAAAGCAAATTATTTCAATATGGCTCCACAAGGATACAGTGAAGATGTGAAGAATATTTTAATTCCTAAACACCGTTTTTTGCAGTAAAGTGATGTGAATAATTTATAAATCGATTGCATTACACTGTACAAAGTTCAATTCAGAAAGGTACAGTAAACACAATTAAGTTTTCAAGTCACTTTCTATTGTTAGACAGCGAAGCGACTTCTTGGATAGATTAAAATGCTTCTTCCCTATTTCACCTAATGGATATGACCCAAAACTTTTCCCCAGCTCCTATATCAGCGCGAATCGAGTATAGCTTATGCTGCTAAGATTTGGATTATATAACCGTCTTCACACCAAGCAGAATCTGGAATACAGCACAATGGCTGTTACAATGGCCCATGACCGCGCTATTTATATCACGAACAAGTTAACTATATGAGCTAATAAAATCACAATTCCCATGGTGCAGTTCAATAGTTTTCATTCACCATTGTATTGAGTAAATATATCCCTTGTATGATTTATGATACCCAGGACATGCATGGTCAGCTGTTGTTAACATGACTTGTGCTCATCCAAGGCTACTGAACCGAGCCCTTGGTAGATTAGCATGCCTTACCGCATAGTGATGTGGTATGGTTTGTATGTAATTGGTTGTTGTTGTTTTTGGCCATTCCATTTAGTGTTCCGGCCCCCAGAAAACAAAAATGCAAAAATTAGATCCCCCCCCCCCAAGAACCAGAATGCCACTCATATATATGTTGCTAAATAATATAGCGCACATGCTTGCAAAGCGGCATTGTGGTTCTTGGGGGGGGGTCAAATGTTGAAATTCCTATTACCCATTGAAGCCTGTATTATAACTTCACATAAAACCGACTTTTGGGGAATTTATGTAAAGTAGGATTTTTGAAAACCAGCAAATGGTAAACTTTGAGCATGTCGCTTTATATTGCAAAACGTTTCAAGTTCATCCGTTCTCATGAAAACTATTCCTTATCCGGCGATGTCCTTTTGGCAAGGCTATATTCGCCCTCTCCTTCAGCAGGGTAACTTACTCAAGTTATGAATCTCCAGTCCTATGACCTGACATGGAGGTCGCTTATCTACAATCTTCTGAGAGGGGTGCTAAGTTTTGCTGTCCGTGCCTCCATCGACTATTTGCCCACACTGAGTAACCTCCGTCACTGGGGTAAAAGGACTTCTGTAAATTGTAAATTATGTGGTAATAAGCAGGCTCTTAATCACGTCCCTCAACTCATGTCCTGTTTCTCTTGAGCAGGGCCGCCTAACTTGACGTCATAATACAATTTTGAATCATATTATAAAACATACAAATCTCAGTCGAGTTCTGCCACTATCTATGCTGACATTCCAGGCCATTCAACAGGTGGCGGGTCTATCCCCCCTAACATTTTGGTCACTAATAAAGCCCAATATGGTTGTTTTGGCAAGATGATGGCGTTTCCATTCAGATAAGCGAGCTCACTGTTCCTTTCGAAACTAATATTGATAAAGCTCATGAACGTAAAGAATCAAAGTACGCCCATCTTACCCAAGATCTTAATGAAAAGGGCTATGCGTGTTACTTGTTCTGTATTGAAATTGGCAGGCGGTGGTGGCCAAGCCTCATTCATTATAACAATTCACCAAAACTGTCAAAATAAGTACAGCATACGGAGTGCAACCACAAACCAATTGGGGT
Source organism: Ophioderma brevispina (assembly GCA_023653785.1). Lineage (NCBI taxonomy): Eukaryota > Metazoa > Echinodermata > Ophiuroidea > Amphilepidida > Ophiodermatidae > Ophioderma > Ophioderma brevispina. The sequence continues at coordinate 27,380 of JAMKCH010024789.1, read as the reverse complement.
GCTTGGATGTGGGTCGGTCATGGGTGTTCCCATGACCTCATAACACCTCGTCCTCTTGTCGTTAGTCATCAAAACAATTCATAATAATCCTTCCAGTGGATTTGATTCTCACTCCAACGTTTTTGGAATAAGAAAATTATTCCTTGACAACATATAAACAATTCAGAATGTTACAGGCCCCAAGAATTAGCAATGATTTATTTCCACTTTGAATGAGTTACTTATAAATAGCATATAAAATATTATAAATATCTAAGTAACAGAATATAAGTATATACCTGGTTTGTGCGCATTACTGGTGTGTGTGAAGTAAATAGAATAAAACAGAAAACGAAGAAACGTGTAAAGTTACCTGGACCTTAGTGATTTCATTAGAAAGCACGGGAATGTTCTGGAGTTTGCTCGAACCGAAGTGAATGACAGACCAGGTTTCCTGATACGATAGGCGGCGCCACTCAGTGGCGTAAATTTTCTTGTCACCTTGGGGGGGATTGGGGATGATGAAAATTTTGTAATGAAACGGGTATTGCTGAAAAGATCCATTACTAGCACATGTGGCGCGCGAAGCGCGCAAAAAATTTGGCTATTTTAAAAGCTAAAGTGCTAAATGTATTTGTAATTAAACCAAATTTGCCGTTTTTAAACTATTATGTTAAAATATGAGGTTTATATTTGGCCAAAAACCACATGAACTGGCATCAACAATTGGGGGGATGATCGTATTGAACCATCCCCCCTCATCAAAATATTGGGGGGGATATATCCCCCCCTCCCCCCCCCCCCCCCCGGGATTTACGCCTAGGCCCTACTGCTGTACAGACAGGGAGAAAGTGCTGTATCCATACAGAACAGTAGAGATGTTTCCAGTGGTTCATGACTTATGATTTAGTACTGACTAATATAGACTTTGCGGATCCTTCTAGAATTGTTTGAGAGGCTATATAAAGCAATTGAGGGAAAAGTTGCAGGCAGAGTATCATAACATCATTACTCAAGTATAGTGACATCCAGTTGCTCCAAGTTGATAGTGACAGTGACAGTAAACGCTGTCTTCCGTAGTGGACATTTCATGTTGTCTCAGCTCCAATAGTAGTCGTCCGACTGTGTAGCCATCTTCGGTTTCATATTACGTGGCCTCTGAGGTTATCCAAGGTTAAACAAGCTACAGCACTAGTGGACTTTATATTTAGTCGACCCTCGAGCTTCGGGAGTCATTAGGAGCTGGTTTTCTTCAAGAAGGACAAGTCGTCCGTGGACAAGTCCCACTATTGGAAATTGAAGTTTTGCGCTGGAATATTCGCCAGGACTGTTTGTGAGTTCTGCATCTTTATAGTAACCTCGCTGCAGCCGCGTCGCGGCACACCAGGTAGTAAGGTTAGTAGTTCATTAATTAACAACTTTGTTATAGATAAATCTTTGATTATTGATACCTATCGATTTATAATGAGAGTGATTTACACACACAATTAAAATAAATACTTTTTTTTTTAAATTTGTAATCAAGCTCACCGTGGATTGTCTAGTTATCAGGAGTTTGAATCCGTAGTTTGAGAAGTGGTTTTGGCCTTGGTCAAGGTGACCGTACAAAATTTTTGTCAAGATTTTCGCTTTTACGTGTTAAACCAATGGGCGAAGTTAAATAGGATTTCTTGGCCGCCCTCCCCTGGAAATTGGTAGCCGTGGTCTTATTTCACCCGACAACGAGCAACGTCTGAAGTCAATTTTCAAAATTGACAAGAGGCAAGTGAAGACCCTGAAAAGGGATCTCAGCCAGCTTGATCTCCTTTCCAGCTACACCATTTGGAAGGCGAGTCATAGCCCTTTTTGGGAAAATTGCCCCTCCCTTTTAATGTATATTTAGCTTCTTCTCATCACCCAGGTATTTTAGAACCAGGTATTTTTCTTTTTATCCCAGTGTGTGTGTGTTTTGTGGGTGATGTGTGTGTTGCGTGCGTCTTGATGTGTGCGCGCGCGTGTGTGTATGTGTGGGGTTGCGAGTGCGCGTGTGTGTGCGTGTATGTGTGTGTGTTGTGTGGTATTAATTGTTTTTATGCTTGTAAATATCTATTGGATGTATTGTCTAGACCCTGCGCTGGGATTTCCCAACCGGTTCCTGGGGTTTCTGTGCATTCTTTGGTTGCTTTTATTAATAAGAATGAATTGAATAATAATAGCCTGGTGTCTACTGGATCCAGTCTTTGTATGCCTGGTTAATAATTATTCCAATTTTTGGTGGTTCCCTGTGTCTACTGGTTCCTTTCTTAGTGGTTCCGGGTGACTACTTGTTCCGTTTCTTTGATGGTTCCAGGTTGTATACTGGTTACCTATCTGTTGTGGGTCCCTGGAGTCCTGCTGGTTTCATTGCGTTGGTAGTTCGTGGTGTCTGCTGAATCCATTTCTTTGGGATTCACGCTGTCTACTGGTTAACTTTATTTGGGTTACTTTTGGTTCACTTGTTCTGTTTCCAGGTCCCTTAGATCTAAATTTCCCTAACCATGTTAACTGATGTTATAGGATCTAGTTACTCTAAACTTCAAGCCAGGTTAAGCCTGCTTGATTCACTAGTTTAAGTTCAAGTCAGATCCTGAATTGTGCAGTCGCCAACAGTTGGCCGACTTGGACGTCTTGCATTGGGAACTTGCTAGCGAAAGTTTTGCAGAACAACTGCAACACGTTTGGGTACGGTGGAACTCGCCTACCATGCAGGCTCTTTGCTGGCGTGTGAGCTTAGGCATGTTGAAAGTACAAAATATCCTACAAGATGTTACACTCTGTATTTTCTTATGGCTCCGACAATTATTGACATGCCTCAATTCAAATCTGTGTACCTTAAAAACGTTGGCGGATTTATCTGAAATTTTCACGAAGGTAAACTAAATACCCTTCTAGCTAAAAGAAAACTAAGAAGAAAATATTGTTTTTGTGAACGTTGTCGGCTGTCCCTGCATTTGGTCCCATTTTGGGACACATTGTATGGGTCTTTATCTATACTTCTACTTAATGGTTTATTTCTTTACAGAAAAATATCAGAAGTAGTTGGGTTGTCTGCGGATTGATTAAGTCAGCCAATATAACCCCAACAGTATAGTGGAGGTAGTATATCGTCAGATATTGCCTTGATATATGACAAGGATACCTCAGTTCGGCAGCAAGTGTCACCGCAGCGCTATCAAGTGCTGCAGGTGAAAATGGAAATCTAGAAAACGATCTGATTGCCCGCTTTACAGAAAGTGCAGAAGGTATGGAGAAATGCGCATAATGACTTTAATATGTTAAAGAACCCATTAACTATTGATGTTTTTACTGGACTAAGTAGTCCAACGTTGTTTGTTTTTTACAATGGAACTCTTTTTCATCGTTAATCAAGCATTTTAGTTGGCAAAGATATAAACCAGGAGCCCAGAGAGTTTTTTTTAGCTGAAAAGTTACAAATGGTTTGCTAGTCTGGTTTTTTTTTTTATGTTAGTGTCAATTTAACATTCATATTGCTGCCAGGTCTCAAACGTGTCAAAAAAAGAATTAGCGCAATAAGGCTACACAGAGGTGAAATATTTAAAATGCTCCAATCATGTCCCAAAGTACATCTCAAATTCTCTGTTTAGCATCCAAGGAACAAAAATGGTCATTGTCTGTGTAAATTGTTTCGTTACCAGATACAGGATAAAATGTGGTATGGAGTAAGGTCACAAAATCAGCTGTATGGGGGGTCAGTTCTCGAATGGCTCGATGTAAGTACAAATAGTGTAAACCATAACTTGTCCTTAACGTTAACCGGACCGAGGAGAGATGCCACCATCTTTAAAAGATGTTTTCAAATAAATCTTACCATTATCACTGACTTTTAGACTACTAAGATACTGTTTAATTTAACATAAACATGGACATACCCCTATCATCAGTTTTGGCAGTGATTCGATGACCACTACCTTGCATTGAAAATGGGGAATCCGTGGATGGGGTAAATTTGATTCAAAAGACTGTAGCTCGGCCTATACCAAAACCGATAAGAGTGATCTTTGCAGCCATTTAAAGCTAATAAAATAAGCTTTCCACTAATATATCCCAATATATATGATATTGGGATATATGTTTCTTAAGATGCAAAATGGCGTATACTATCAGCGGTCCGTTAGTTACTTTTTGACTCACTCTGTGTAAATTAAACACAGGAAGTGATGTTGATAACCCCATTAAAAATAACTCTGCCAAATCAGCAAAAAATGCATATGAATGATTGATCATATTAACTCTTTAGGGGCATTTCGTGATCCACAGCCTCGTCCCCCCAACTTACCTAAAAAAAGAGTTGAGATTTTTTTGGACAGCAAGCATTTGCTCATAACACAAAACCTCAAGGTCGGGATCAACTAAAAAGTTGTAAATAAGCTTTTTTCAAGGATATCTAGTGAAGATACTGGAATCACGAAATGCACCTTTAAGTTTGGTAGAAGGAGACGTTGGGACGAAACTGAGGATATATATTTAATTTATGATATTTAAAAAGAGTGATGACCTACCAATAATAGTACTTGATCAATGAAGGCGATTTTAGAGATTATCATGTTTTGAGGAGTCCAAGTTAGTCCATGAGCTGCCATCATCGGATTTTCCGTTCGTTGCACCCAACTGGTGATTAATTTTCACATATATCACCTTGAAGGGTATGTCCCCCTGACTAGGATGAGGTATGTTTCCGCCCCGAAAACCTGCACGTTAGTGTGTCCTGCCCATTTCAAAATGGCCGCCATTGTTATTATGTAAAACCGCCATTATAATTTCATTACAGATAGAAATTGTATCCACGACTACGCGATATCAAGTTTTTAAGTTCCTAAAAGGGGCTTCCACGACTAGGCGTCCAACATGGCCGCCGCAAGGAGGCATATTTTGCTAATGAACTTAAAATGGCGAATTGTTGAAATAAGAACCTTGGTGATATTTGGGATCTCCAAAAAGGATTTATGGCATTTATATTTTACGTGCAGGCTTGTTTTTAAAGATGGCGGTGATTATATTCGCTCTAGGGTACGTAAATCAGGAAGAGAAGCAGCCCTACCCATCTTTTCGATGTTATTAAACAACACTTGTAATAATTACCATAAATCATTTCCAAGATGTAAAAAATATTAAAGTGGGGTATTGACTTGTCCAAGAGAGCGCTGTCACTGTAGCTGGTTACTAATTGGGCTATATAACGTAGTTCAAACTGACTCTATAATAGTTCATAGGAAGACAACAGCTCATATCAACCTAATACAATAAAATCATAATAAATGGGTGTGGACTGTATTTAAGGACTACTCAGAGACATCATAGGTGTTCCCAGTAAAAATAAAAATATGCTTATGAAGAAGTGACAAAATTGTCTATATGTAGAAGGAAAGTCTAAATATGGTGACCTAATTTTCTTTCGAACACATCAAGTACTATCTTTGTTTCTGACTTTTACCATCAGCCCTTTCTCCCTCTCTACTGCCGAGATCATTTTCCTTCCCAGCGTCAACTAGTGTTGAGTGGTCTGCAATTGTCCAGAAGTACGAAAGAAAATTGCGGGAAAATGTTATCAATAGTTTTCCTTATGGTTCTTATTATGTCGAAAAAGATGTGCAGGGGTGTTTTTCTTCTTGATTTATATCCCCGGAGCGGGTATAACCGCCGCCATCATGAGTTAAGATCATGTCCGCAATATACAAATGTCATTAATTCTCTTTTTGGTGCTCTCAAAATATTACTCGCATTCGTACCCCATCAATTTGGCAATTTTAGTACATTTAACAAATGCCTCCTTTCGGCGGCCATATGGACACTTTAATGTTTAAGCCCACTTCAGGAAGGTAAAACTTTATTTCGATTAGTCCTAGATAAAGTTCCTATGGTAAAACTTTATTTCGATTAGTCCTAGATAAAGTTCCTATATATAAAAAACAATGGCGGCCATTTTGAAATAGGCAGTACGCGCTAATGTGCAACATTTCGGGGCGGAAACATACCTAATCCTAGTCAGGGGGACACCCCTTTAAGGTGATATATTTGAAAATTAATCACCAGGTGGGTGCAACAAACTCGAATTTTAAGGCCCGTACAGAAACTGGCTTATGGACTTGAAAATATCGGATCCGAAACATGATAATCATAAAATCGGATGATTTACGCCCAAAATTTATTGGTCTCGCTATGAATTTTAAAATATCGGGCTCGACTGCGTCTCGCCCAATATTTTTGCAACTCATAGCTCGACCAATAAATTTGGACTCAATCGATCCAATTTTATATGAATAAAGGATAGGGTATGTTTTTGCCTGTCCAATATCGGTATGTTCAATGGGCAATTGAGTAGTGAATGCCGGCGCATTATGGACTGCCCAATACGCTTCAGATAAAGGACGATAAACAGACCATTCGCGAATATAATAGTCGTCTAGAGGTGTGCTGAGCTTTTTTGAAATATCTACCTATGTCGAGCCGTAGGCGAGACATGTCAGAAACCAGCAAGCGAATACATCGTTTATAATTTTAACATTAAAAGGAACATACGGCTAAATACTTTTTTTAAATAAAACCATCTGATCCCCTTCCTATATTCGCATGTATAGAAGTCCATCAGCAAGAAACAGTCCAGCGGAAAAATCTACTTGAGGTATTCGGTCTTTGGGTATTCGGCTCTATGTATTGTGTTGAATACTAAAACCAATCCAATTTTCAGTATGTGTCACCGTGACACTACAGAATGTTATATGATTAAATGAGTAGAGACGTGAAAAGGGTATTAGTTAAAACACAGTCGCAGGTACAGGCAAATTAACTGGCCGTGGAGCTCTTTTTTAATGAATTTATATATTTATCATATGCAAAATCCACGCTCATTGTGTGTATCCCTAACATTATGTTTATTCAAGAATATTGATAGTATCATGGCTCTGGAATTCACCTTTGACCCGTAGATATGCCATTCTGCGACACTGCAAATTTTGAATACAGTCCTGGTTGCGACACCCATATAACGACTTTACGCATTCAGCCTGACAGACTTTTATGTTTGTCTCGTGACTATCTCTTTTGATTTCAAAAATATGTTACGATCTTGGCAGGTGTCCATAATGCGATTATAATTTAAATAATCCCTCCCCAAACAATGGCAGACGGTGTTTCTACACCGATTCCTTTAGTGTTTGACTCGATATTGGAGAAATCGTATCTTTTATTCTCATTATTCTTATTTAGTTTGATTCCGAAAATATGTCCTATTCCGAACCAACCCGTACTAGCTGCGTGCACTGCGTAACCGTATACATCCGAGTGTAAACACGTGCGGGACGACGCACTAATCTATATAATATCGTCTCATATATCCAGCAACCAACGATATTACGTGTTCGCATACTAACCCTTGCCCAGTGAATATACGAATTATGTGTAAACTTTGTTCCTCTCTTTTTTTACCGTTAATTCGAGTAATTTAGCATATACAGAAACCAATCCCCTGTAAATATTTCACAGCTGAAATTTTTAGTGTAACCATTCACCATTTTTAAATAATTGCCTTTCTTGCTTTACGATCTTTATTATGATATGGTTTACATCGTAAATATTTTCTCTTTTCCAGAGCTGTGTCCCGCCGGCTATTGCATGAATGGAGGTACCTGTATAACCACCAGTATTTATGTACCAAGTCAATGCAGGTAACATAGCAAGGATCGTTTAGTAGTAATTTCAGACTCTGAATTAGTTCATGGATACCACTTATAATTATAGTCTCTTTTGTTGTTTTGTGTGTGCATGCTGTATTTACCCCGGGGGATTTACTTCAGCTATCTGTAATGTTAGTTTCATTTCAGTCTATTTCACTACAATGAAAGTGCTACTACTCCAGATTTTGCACGTGTTCAGAGATCAAACGTTAGCGTTAGAGAAAACAATGTCATATGATGATGTCATATCAATAATGAACAGGCGCCGCACAGCATCACAAATACGTACAGGCACCACACACATTCACGGAAAAACACGAATGTTGATAAGATGCAACAAAGGTTACCGTATTCCTGACTGGAATATTCTACATGGTTAATAGTACGTTATGATCATGGTATGATACATCATGCCCCAAAATATGCCAGACATGTGAATGAACTTGAACCGTACATACGTGTAACTCGTTCGTGATACTACGAATTCATCACCCGATTCATCTTCCAGTAATTACAGAGTCAAGTCGTAGCTCCATAACATCTACCGACAATTAACATTCTTTGGAAGATATTACGAAAATAGAACCCCATAGACTGCAAAAAAGAGCTCCAAGAATTTCTTGGAATGATTACAAGTTACCGTGTTACGAGTCTGCGGAGACGTCAAAGCGTCAGAAATATCTTCAAATACAAAAAAATGAGCCTTGTGCACAAATGAATATAAATTTATATAATAAAACAGCATTAATGATTGTTATAGTTTGAGTTCACAAGAATTTGGTATGTCCAAAACAACAGTACAATATCGTTCAGAACTTCCAAACAGGCCAATCGACAAAATCACCATTTCGAGATATCGGCCGATAAGTTGCCTATTAAATTTGAAACATTTTAGGAAAATGATTATTATGTGGACATGCTGAACATTGAAACGTTCTTCATTTTGAACACGCTTTCCATTCAGGTATCCTTTGTTCCTTGTCAAATTTATGACAAGCTGATTGATTGGTCTGTTTGCAAAAAACTAAAAAAAAAAACGTCCTCTGATTTGATTGTCAAAGGAGACGAATGCACATGAGCTGTTTGGCGTACTCAAAAAGAGTCGATGCGGTCGCTTCTGGCGGTGGTATTGCACATGTTGAACATACTTTGCCTGCGGATGGGCGCTAAAATGATTATGCTTTTGTACGGTTTCTAGGTGTATAGGTGAGTGTACAGGCAAAAGAATGTGCCAGTGAAGATAGAAAGAGGGAATGATTAGGTTCTACAATTTTTATTTGTATTAGAAGTGATTTAATCAAAAATTTAATACTCAATGTAAAAACTATAATACCATCACAGCTATAAAGGATACAGGTTAATTTGAATGCGAAACCTGTAAAAGATGGATTTACGGGGTTTTGTTGAAGAAGTGCTGCCAGAATTTTCTGTAAATTTATAGCATTTTTTCTGATAAACTTTAGTTCACTTAATCGTATAATTGAACATTCATTAATACTGATGTACGATAATGTTAAATTCTCGAAAAAAAAATGAATAAAAGCTCCAGTTGTAGTCGTTTTATACGCTGGTAAAATTGGACATAAAATTTACAGTATTTGCTGTATTTCCAAATTGTAGCATCGGGCCACATGTGTAAGTACACTAAGGACATCCAAAGCGTATGTTCTAGCATTTTAAACCCTGGGTTTTGTGTGAATATGCTTTTTGACATAATAACTGTCAAAACGTTAAGTGGAACAAGTGTGATTTTATCTGTTTCTTGCTTGAAGGTGTATATTTTGATACTTTTGTAGAGTACAAGGAATCAAAGATCACTAGTTTAACAAGAATACGCTTTATCTTACTATCAAGTCTTTAATTTGTATTAAATTTACGAGGCGTTTTGACGAAATCACTTTAATTCTGAAGATCGACACATACAACACTTGTTTATAATGATCTGTTATTTTCAGGACAAAACTAAAAAACAACGCTTTAAACAAAAAACCACGCTTTAATCATATGGTAATCTTTTTAACATTTATAGTTATTAAATTTACATTAGTTCCAACTGTCACTGAAAATCATGACAAGATTCATGTAGGCTTACTACTTACAAGTAACGAAAAACATAGGAAAAGTCTATTAGCAATTAGTGTCAAATGACGTATCTAAAACTCGTAAAAATAACCGACTTCGGAGTTATATCAGAACAATTGAAATGAATTGAATATTCCCATGGATATTATTTAATTTTTGCATCAAACAGATCATTGCGTATTATGTTTCACCTTTGGAGCACATCGACTCTTAGAGTAGATGCTCTTATACTTTCTGTTGTGTGGAACACTCTCTATGAGTCAAAAACTAACCATTCTTAGAGGTTAAGATGGCGTTGCCGACAGACTTCTGACGTTTGATTCAATTCAAATTGGCATTGGCCATATCAAAGGGTATTTATTGAAAATGCAGAATGAGATTTCTCATGTTAAACATCTTTCGTTTATGGCATTGAAAGGAAATATTTTCCTGTATCTCTCAAAAGCCTAATCGGGTTGCATTTAATTTTATTGAATAACTTCATGATAATCTTTTTAGTACCATTACATGTATTTTAATTAGATGGCTGAAAAAATGATGAATGATAATTTGTGTATATATGTACTTCAAAATCACATGTACTTTTTTGCGCTTATTTGTAAACACAGATAATTATCAAGTTCGTGAAATTATTATTAACTAAGTTTGCTGGAATAATCTGGGAAATATAGGAAAGAAAGAGGAAAAAAACGAAAAAGATTTTGGATTCTTGTTTTACATTGCATTATTAATCTCACCCCTCGTCTGTCTACCTAAGGGGGGGGGGGGGGGGTTAGCACACCCCTTCAGGTTTTCCCCGTCTAGCTAAAGCCCCCTTTTTGGTGCCAGATTATTTAATGTAATTGCCCATTGCCCTATTTCGCCCTTTAGTCCAACCAAAACTCCACCGGGGTATAGGAAAGATAAAGGTGATCCCAAAGAAAAGGTTAGGAATATCACATTTTCATGATGGGAAATGATTAGTTTATATAATGAGAGCATTTTAGTGCTATAATAAGGTGTTTGGATTGCTAAAATTGCGAAATATTAATTTTTACCCTATATTTATAGTATTTTCGCACTTTCCTCAACATATGACGTCATAGTGACGTAATAATGGGGATGTTGGTACTTATTTTAGTACAAATGGAAATAAGAAATGCTAAGCTATCCTTTGGTACCAAATTTACAGGAATCGGATGCTCAGTAACGGAAATCACAGGGGGTGGAAACCACCCCACCCCCTTCGGGAGTTTTGTTTAAAAAAATGGCTCGGGTAGACGAGGGTTAATTTGGCTGTAAATTAATTATGTAAGTAACTTTTAAACAGGCAAGCCTATCTACTATGAACTAGGAATCAAACCTGGGACCCTCTGATATGAACCCAAATACCTAATAACCACGATACTATGCTACCATAAAGGGAATATATAAGAACATTGAATTAATGTATATACATTATTTTCCTTTCAAATTAATATATTGTAAATTAAAATGGACAAATATCATACCAAAACGTGAAAGGGTTTCAACAAGAGGTTTTTGAACTATCTATAAAAAAAATTGAAGTGAAAATAGGCTACTACATTAGTGCTTGTTTATGTCCTTTCTGGGGTTAAAAATTATCTTGTTGTTATAACTTTGAATTACCAACTTAGCTGATTTGAATCGTTTACTTTATTACAACTTCAATAATCAATTAATTTGCAGCAACAGGTGTAAACTGAGTAAATGTTACTATTTTTGCACAGTTTACCATAACTTAATACATGTATGTTTGTGTTATCACTTCTCAAATGAAATAAGGGTATTTGTGAAATTATTCTCATGAAACGTATAGCTGCATCATTACAAAATAAAAGAACCTTTAACTATTATGTCTAAAAACAATTAAAAAATAATAATAAAATAAAACTCAACTGGCGCGATTCAAAACTGATAAACGTATGCTCCTTTTTGCCGTGCTCATCGCCCGGATCGTCGCTTAGACAGTCAAGACATCTTACAATCTACGTCTAGTAAAGAACACATTCAGCTAAAATGCATATTTTTGTTTATACCACTACTAACATGCATCTTGTATTTACGAAATAAAGTGCGCTTCACAGTAAAAAAAAAAAGATCAGAAAGAGACAATACTTGACCGTAATTAAAAATATAGTAAAATACTTTTTTGTCCAATTTTCGAGGCCTATTACAACTAAATTTATCAGAGAGGCTCGTATTTGAACTTTGAATATATCAACATTGTTATACACTATTATGGATTCTCAATTATAAGTTATTTACAGGAAAAATACTGCAAATCTTATAGGAAAATACTGGGAGCAATTCTGCCAACAAAATCCCATAAACCACAGCTTTTATAGTTTCCATTCAATTCACTTTATATTTTGCAATTTAATGCATATGTTTTACCAAAATTAACTGAATTTTACAGTATATGCACCGTAAAATTTTGGTTGACACATCTGGATAGGCCTACTTAGTTATTATGTTCGTCAGTGTTTTTTTTATTCTCAACACATTCACAATCTCTGTAATAACTCTCCAAATATATATTTTTCAGTGTTTTGATTGAATCAGTTTTTACAGTATACTGTAATTTTCACAGTAACTATTCGGCAGAATTGCTGTCAGTAAAATACTGGAAAAATTTATAATATTTTTGAGTGTGGCAAAATCGTCTCAGATACAGCTACACACATTGTACTAATATAAACTTCGACCAGACTTGCCCCCCCCCCCGTGTTGATCAAGCGAGGAGATGAATCTCGTAGTATCCCATTGATAGCTCACTTAATAAGCAGCCGTGCGGTGGTTTTCAGATACAGCAAACAGACGAATGCAGATTGGTCTGTTTGGAAGACTTTCATTTGGCGTTTGGGTATGATTCCCCAAAGTGAAAATCTATTATATCTAAAAATTGGAATATTTGGTATATGGAAAGAGCTTGTGATATAGTATCATAATATGCAAAAAACTCAATTTCGCCAAAATGGTCGATTGGCCTGTTTGGAAGACTCATGACGATATATTATAATTACACCCAATAATTAAAGAGGACACTAATTTTCTGCAATACAATCCAGGTATTCTACCACCATCAGTCTGTCGCTAATGTGCCCATATAGGACCACCAAGCGGTCTCCAAAGTATTAAATCCTGGCACTATGTATAACACAAATCTACCATTATTGTAGATTAAACTAGCTATAACTATACTGTATAGCTCTTGATTACAACTGCTGGCGAATCAAACCTTTTGCAACTCTCCTTTATACCATCATTTTACAAAGTTCCCAAGTCTTAAAATAGATATTACCACAGCATCATGCATAAACATAACCTAGCACTGTCAAATCAGATTTCACAAAAATTACATCATCTGAATTGCGTCATTTCACATTTATAACTTCATGGGGAATTGCCTGGGTCATGTAATATGTTTTGATCTTAAAGCATAAACAAGTTGACTCAGTTTCTAAGTTTACATCTTGGGGAATCCCCATTTCCCCCTTGTGCAATCTAATAGGTGAACATTGCACAAACAACACTAGGGGAATCCCCTGCTCTTTTTTTATCATAACCAAAGTACTTTTCCGTGAGAAATCTTTTCTCAAATAAAATTGAGAAAATCAAATTAATATCTTTAAACAGAAAATGGAGGCCATATAACACCTGTCTCTTTTCATCCAGAATAATTCTAACACAGCAAACCTACGAGAATCGCTGATGAAAGACACATGACTTTGGACCCAAACCGAGAAACAGTCATTCAAGTAGACGCATCTATCTGTGGGCCCGGTCCGTGGGTTAGAAGCAGCATTTATACAAGACAGAAAGCGCAACGGAGCAACAAGCATAGAGCGAGAAATGCTTGCCATATTGTTTGGATCATTTTCACACATTTATGTATGGAAAGCCATTTGTTGTAGTTATGACCATAGGCCGCTGATTCTGCAAAGTCATTGACGTCAGCACCCCACTGGCGTATGCTCCTATCCAAACTGCAGCAGTACGATGTAAGAGTGCGTTACCGGCCAAAGGTTCTATTAGCGGATAGTCTCTCACAGCTCCTGAAAGACACACCCAAAGAACGGGAGAGCGTGGCCTAGCGGTTAGGGTGCTTGCCTGTGGCGCAAATTTACCACAAAAATCCTGGGTTCGAATCCCGGTGGGGTCACTTGCTGGGATTTATTCGGGTGCTCAATTCTGGATTTAATCTGTATACGAGCTTTTGATTAAATACAGAAAACCGCTCTCCTCCACGGTTCACTTGGAATCGGGCAAATAAATCATGAAAGCATCCCGTCCTTCGGAGGGGACGTTAAGCCGTCGGTCCCGTGTACAGAGAGTCACAACTGTACATGTACATCGCAGTCAGTGTCGAATAAGAGTAGGGTGTAAACCCCTTGACTGTTCCCAATCCGCCCCCAGTCTCAACATGCATCGGGCCATGTTAGGAGCGTCCGTATCATGGATACACGCGGCCCCGGATCAGCTTACTCAGTTGAATAAATCCTGACACCACCACAAGCCATTACTAATGACTTGCGGACACGCTAAGAAGAAGAAGAAGCCCATGTAGGAGAACTGAGGTAACAACGGAAACAGCTGAGGACAAGAGACTCTCCAGTCGTAGATAATCATTGTGTGTAGATTGTTTGACATAATTAACATGATTAAGGACCTCCCTAAGCCTCTATAACAACCCTACTGGTCATTTAGGGAAGAGCTATCTGTGAAAAACCGAATAATCCAAAGGGAGATCGCATAGCCATTCCAACCAGTCTGCAAAGGTATGTTCTTTCCAAGCTGCATGAAAGACACCAAGAAATTATATCGAAGCACTATAGTCAAGGACTGTCCGGCATGACAGGCCAGGAGTACAAAAAGTCACAGTCTAAAGATACTTTGATGACACCGTGAGATATCTACAAGCCCTTGCAAGTCATAGGAACAGAAAACAGAACAGGAACGGAAAAAGCCATTAGTGACAATTTCAATAAGCAGTACGATTCAGAAACCTTCCGGACCTTTACCAGCACATCAGCTCTTGTACTTGTACCAGGACAACATGTCAGGGTCCAAGACCACAACAGTGGTTACTGGCAACCAGCAACAGTCACGAAGACGTGTCGTGAACCACAGTCGCATCTGGTTCAAACTCCAACTGATGGTATCCTGCGTACAAACCATAAACGTCTACTTGACACCGAACCAGTAAAAGAGCGTGTTAAGTTCAGCCCGACACAAGTCACCTACACTCTTAGAAATAAAGATTCAACATAGAACCCTTTTTTGTCCTGTATTTTTCACCCTTAGCACTTCTCTGGTTCTATAAAGAACCTTAAAAAGTTCTATGAAAAACCTTCAAAATTTAAATAGGCCTATGAATGTTCTTTATGCATGTGTTCACATATATTTTGAAAGGTTAAGCAACAGGAAAGACAGTGAAAACCTTTGAGGCAAAAATAATTCCATGGGCCTCAAAAATCTTTTTTCCCTGTTATACCAAGAACCTGCGGCCGCCTTCAGAAATGCTTTATTAACATCCATTTAAGGGTTCCTACAGTTTAAGGTTCTACAAAGAACCATTTTCTTGGCTACAGGACCTTTTGGGGTTCTATAAAGAACCCCGTGAAGATTTGCTAGAGATCAAAATTCAACATAATTGTCGCATAACAATTCTTATCAACTAGATTGTTTGCAGCCCATAACATTAATGGTCCAAGTTATTTAAGGGGTGACTTCAAAACTAACCGTCGGTTGGCTTGCGGTTCGTGGCGGTGTAACCGTGTTTAAAGAGACACTGGCACATTTAAAAAATAGTGCGCCCTCTAGATTTTTCAAAATTGATATTTTTGCACGGTTATAAAGCTTTTAAATACAATAGTTCTCACCTGAATTATTAAGCCCAAATCAGCGATTTTATGATTAATGTCGCCGGCGACATTAATTCAGCAGATGACACGGAAATGACGTGTAACACGAGAAAACACACTCCAGAGTTGATTCTAACGGCATGCACCTTGTTTGACCGGTCTGGGACCTATGTGGTTTTAATATCAATGAGTACGGGTCTATGATATTCATGTAATGGACACATTTGTTGATTAAAGTTACGGCAAACTTAATTGTTGGGAAAAATGGAAACCTGTTCGAACTGGTAAGAACCGGGCGCAACCAGTGTGAAAGCAGATATAGTCCGCCGGGAGCCATAGTCCGGGGCTCCATAGACGATAACGGAATAAAGCGTGAAACTAATGTTGCGTGAAGAGTCAACTGAATCGATTGTCCTATTGTTCACCATTGTTCCCGGACTATGAGTACGCCAGACTATAATTACTTCTACACCGACAAGCAAACTGTGGTTGAGTTATGAAGCCACCCCTAAGCAAACCTAGTCAGGGCAAAGTAGATTATATAAAGTAATAACTGTTAGCCTGGACTATAGTGAATCCAAGCAACCCCGAGACTTCTAAAACTTCCTTCGACACAGTCCACAGTCCATACATCATTTTAACGTGATTTTGATATTTCTCTGGAATAGATAAAAAGAAGGTACATGTGCATTTAAATTACTACCAATTTTGATAAACATTCAATCTGAGAGATTTGCAACATTACGCTTCCCGCTTTGTAAAATTGTGTACAGTGGCATAAGTACAAACGGACAACTGCAAATTGTATTTTCCCTGTTCGTACTCAAAGTAGTAGAATGAACCTACATACAGTTCAGTTACTATGATCATGAATCAATATGAATCTTATTCCTTTTAGATGTGCATCAGGCTACGAGGGCGATCATTGCGAAATTCCAACAAGCAATGAAGAAGATGAAGAAAACAAAAGAGGTATCATTTTAAAACCCGAAAGCGACTTCAGTACTCATGTTTTGATTTGATTTAGAGACCTGAATTGGAGATTTTTACTCTATGCATATTTTATGGACAAATTGCTATCTAAAAGTATAACACAATGATAAAGTTAATTACTGTAATCTCTCAGACACGCCTCTTTATATCGAGGGTTTAGGGCAATAAGGCCCCATCTGCCAGGTGTTAGATTTGGCAGGTATAACACTTAATAATAACACAATTGACAAATGGCAGCTATTGCAGATGGAGCCTTCTGACAGTACATCCTCGATATCTACTAATGAGGTGAGATTATTTTAGTTTAATAAGAAAGACGCTTCAGTACTCATGTTAGAGTATTCATTAATAAATAAAACAAATTCTGACCGATTGACTTCAATGAAGGAAGATGTTTGGTGGACAAAACATATTTTTGTTATTTATTTATTATAGTAGACTTCAAAATAAGTGAGACCTCATTTAAAGTACCTTGTTTAAAAAAAAAACAGTTCAGAAATAATTTCCTCATCATCGGTCATGTTTGTTGTCAATTAGTTTTCTCTTACTCGTTCCAATAAATGATCAGATTAAAAAACAATAAACAATAATATTATCTAAAGTTTCCTATTTTTTTTTTGCAGAATTGGAAAGCGAAGCCATTGCGGCCATTGCCGCATCAGTTTCTGTTGTTTTCATCGTAATTGTCATCGGCGCTTTGTGCTGTATCTACAACTTCGGCATCAGACCAAGGCGATCCCAAAGTCAGCAACCCACCTTGCCAACCTTGTTGATCCATACACCACCAATCACCGTGGTCATTCCAGCAGTCATATAGCCTATGGCAACAGATGTATCCCGCGTTTAATCAGACGTATAACCCGTATACTAACACCCTACCACTGTGGTATGGATCGATTCAGAAATGGAATGGTGGTTTCCAGGGATTCAATACTACGTTTTAAGAAATTAAGCAGTTATCATTTGTTACTGAGTGTATAAGTGCATACGTAGCTGGCCGATTCGAGTGAATGTTACTTCTACTTCTACGTTCGCCAGAAATCAGATTTCATGTGAGAGTATCTTTGAAAATACGACACTTATCCTTAAATATAGATGAGTTAAGGATAGCACTGATAATAAAAAAAAACACGGTCAGCGTGGACATATGTTTCCAGATAATGACTGATCCGGAGTGCAATGGTTTTGGGGTGTATAATATTATAATAGGCTGTTTTTGATATTAGAGTGTATCAATGCTCATTGCTACAGAGCGCATATCTCTTTAGCCATGGCGCGTATGTTCAAGGGTATAATGTTTTGATAGAGATTTACTTTGCAGGGGAAGTTTCTGGAGTTTTTGAGTTATGCACAGGAATTTAACAGAAGCATATTGATGTGAACTTCATATTTTTTTTTCTTATTTATCATGAATATTACTAGATCTTTTGAACAAAGGTTTCAGAGAATGTATTTTTTTAAAATGTCACTAGGGACCGAGACTTCCATAGTAAATGCCGGTAGGCAGTTCACAAAAAACATCCGTTTGGAACTCCCCAATGCCCAATCGAGCAGATCGTGTCCTAACCTCCCTGTACAGAACCAACGTGTATAAGTCCTCAACATCTTGACAGTCGTTTACCTGTGACAACAGAGATACAGATGCTTGCTGCTTTTCCGTATTGTAGTTATACACGGTAACGAGATGAATAGTTTTGGTGTCACGTGTCAGGAACCAGGTCACGTGTCAGGTATCAGCTATCTTTGCTCAATTCGGGGGCGACCGATATATATAAATCCTGACTATGTTAAATCAAGGTCTTACATGACCCTCTCTGCCCAAGTGCTATTATTTTTTTTCCAAAAGACACCGTTGGTTAATTATGTCTAACCAGTACAAAATTTAACCTTTTCCCTACTGATTCAAAAACCCGACGTACGATGACGAATATCGGTTGGGGCTTTTTCCAATGTAGGGATACCGTTACGTCCTTTTTACCTCAATGGGCCCCCGAAGCAAAATATTAATAAACCAATCAATGCCATGACGTCAGAAATCTTTTATTTTTTCCAAATACATTGGCTGTTATTCCCAATAATAAAATTCTTATTCCTTTTTAAGATTCAACATCTGTATATTTTCTTAATAATTATTTCAATTGTTCCCCGCATGAAATGTGAAAAAAGAGGGGTCCCATAAGTTCTACAAACTGAAAACATAGTCGCCAGCTAAATACCCTTACCGTTGACTGAATGAGCGACGGATCCCCGTTTTAGTTTTTGGCAGGCTAGCAGGCTCACTTGCGCGCGGCTGCGGGGGTTTTGCGTCTAGTTTGCATATTCAGGTGGTGGCGTCAGTCTTCTTTTGCAAGGCCAAGGAGGAAAGGAATCGTAAATGGGTGCAATTTTGCTGGCCTATATTTTTCGTTTATCTTTCTCCGTGACTGAACTTATACAGCCTGTTTTACTTGTTTCAATCGAGAAATAACGCCAGATTAGTGCAGAACACAAACCTTCATTTCACTGAAACGTGCAAAAAATATTTGTATTTGTTTATTAGTTATGAAAAAAGAAATTATCATTGTACTTATTATGTTGGTTATTAATCTTGTGTCGAGAAAACTAGACTTTTTTTGTGTCTGTGATTTGTTTCTTTGCCCAGTTACAATCTTTTGTGAGATAGTATGGCACAGTACTCGAAACAACTCTGCCCATGCAAGAAAGTGGCACAAAATCAATTTTGGTGTATCGCACTAAATTGATTATATCTCTGAATTGACAAATCAAATAAAACGAAATATACACTATTGGAAAGCCTAGTCTTTGTTCTTTAATATTATGCCAAGTAATAACGGCTTATTTCGAAATTTCATAGTTAACCAATTTCTTTTCTGATTGTACCATTTTTAGACAGGCTGTATTATGATATAATTTAAATGTCACACATGGTTCAAATTGATACCATGTACATATTTGTCATTATGTTTCAAACTTCTTGGCATAAATCCGTATAAATTCTACACAGATTGATTACAAATTAAATGTTAAGGGCAGAAAAATATAAAGTACAGTTATTTTGTGGTATAGTTGTATGTAAATATTAATTTTGTTAAATCTAATATAATCATATGTTAACTATCGAAAACAAAGACCTTCTTGCATTCAAGCCTATTGTATAGTTGATGTGACATTTGTTTATGTTTGTGGCGCCCCCTGTTGGTGTAAGAGAGAAAGACTGAAAAACTGGCAGGCAAAAGACCAGGGCTATACTTCCCATGGGGAAATCTGTTTGCTCTAACTTTTGTTTCAAATTAAATAATATAACATTCTTATTAAGCATGCTTGCTAATGCTACCAGATGCATATTGTGAATAACTTAAATCAAGAAAGGTTCTGCAAGTAATTTATGACCAGATTTTATGTGATCTGTAATTGAACTACTCTTTGCCTGCCAGAAAACAGAGGGCGTCCTAATGTCAACATGTGACATCATAGGTCACATCATGTATAAGATTTACTGATTATTGTAAATTTCAAAAAGGGAAATACGGTGTATTTTTATAAACTAAACTGCATGTATTAAACTGACAACAAATTTGTATTTTTGTATTAAAATTAACCTAGTTTTATTGCATTCTTATTGTAATATACTTTTAGTTATTTGGTTTTACCTTCGATCACTTTCACGAAATATAAGTATAATATAACACCCTTTCAACACAAACAAATGAGCCTTGTGCACAAGTGATCTGAATTTTATAATATAACACTGTTTGATTGTGATTTTAATCAATTTGATTGGTTGAAGAATTTGGAATGTCCAAAGCACAATTAACATTCAATAATGTTACACTCAATGTTACAATTTTGATGTCTTACATAAAGGTCCTTTCAGATATGACGACTATGTCCACAATTAAAAGAAGCGTTGCAGTTCAACGATGATATGTCCTCACAGTAATGCTCTAAAATGACAGCATGGAGTTCTTATAAAATCCACAGTATATTCCATGGGAATCTTCTCAGTCCTGAAAATAACTTTGTCTAGCAGTTCAAGACGACTAGGCTATGAGGCCAAAGAGAAAAAGATGCTCGGATAAGGACCAAGGTGGCGCACCCCTGGGAAGTACAAAATACTTCCGAAATATTTTTTCTAAAATTATAGAAATCAGTTCTACGTGTGTTCTCACGTCTAGTATGTGCATATTTTCTAGAAAATGAATTAAATGTCATCTAAATTGTTGCCTTGAATATCAGTGACCAACGGATGCACATCATGATTCATTGACTCCAGCAAATAACGGGGCTATTGATAAGTAAATCCGCTCGGTATGCATGGGCCCAAACACTTCAGATTCCATCATTTATTCGAAAGGGAAAAGAAGGTGAACACAATTCATGGGAGTAAAGGACATCGCCGGATAAGAAATGAAAGAGACCCTCTATAATCATTATAGTTCAGCATCAATTTTGACTTGGGTTTATAATTTGGTACCTTGGGACTTTATCTTTATGCAAGGTGTTTAATTCATCAAAATACCAGGGGAGCAAGAAAAAATGCGAAAAGTTGAGAAATTCAGAAGTAGCTCTATGGAGAAAAAAGCAAAGCTCAGAGCATGCCTCCGTTACAATGACAAGTTATGACTCTTCTTCTTAAATGAAAAAAAGGACAGATGTTGCAAGCTGCCCGTTGTTATGGGGAGCTTGTAATGATGCCTAGATAGAATTTTTGTCCTTCATAAGCCTACAAAGAGGCCTTACACGAGGTACAGCAACAATACCCAAATACCATTAAGTTATGCTGAATGTAGTGCAATGAGTGCCAAGTTTGGATATATAATGTCTTTCACACCAGCAATTCTATTATGCAACCCAGACCCACAATTTAATGGCGCATACAGCGCTTTTATATCATGAGCAAGTAACTACAATCCATATTAACATCCCAATTCACATGGCGCAGTTTCAGCAGGTGTAATAGCTTCCACTAACGTTATTGAGCAAATACACCCCCTGCATTTTAGCTATATTTATGATACCAGAAACGTGCATTGTCAATGGTTGTTAACATGTTGCATCTTCCAGGGCTATGAACTGAGCTTGGTAGATAGCATGCCGTACCTGTTAGTGTGGTTATGGCCAAGTATATATGTAATAGGGTGTGTGTTTTGGCATTCCATTTCGTGTCAGGCCCCGAAAAAACAAAAATGCAAAAATGGGGTCTACCCCCCCCCCACAAGAAACCAGAATGCACTCACCATAGTGTTGCCTAATTAATATAACAACCCATCCTTACAAAGAGGAGTCATTTTGGTTGGGGGGGGGGGAGGGTTCAAAATTGGAAATTTCCATTACCCATTGAAGCCGGTCTTATATTTTAAATAAAAGACACTTTGGGAAAAAAGTTATGTAAAGTGGATTTTTTTGAAAACCACGAAAAGGTATACTTCGAGCATGTCGCTTTATAGTGGGGAATGTTTCAAATTCATCCGTTCTCATGAAAACTATAGAGGGCGTCCTTCATTTCTTATCCGGCGATGTCCTTTGTTCGGCAAACTGCGACCCAACATCTTTGTGCAAAACCAAACCCGTAACTTGCCGCGTAAATCCATTTCTATTCAATTTACCGCATTATTAGCAGAAATCGGAAATCACTCACCTATAATGACTGCTAAGTACCCGGTGCCGAACAAACTTTTAATTGGAATAGAAAAGATGTCCTACATAAACATGATTAAGTTATGGGTCTTGGTTCTGCACCAAGATGTTACGTCACAGCTTGCCAAGCAATTATTCATTCATGAGTTTTGTTCATCTTTATTTCCTTTTTGAATAAATGATGAAATATACGGTCAAAGTTATGTCACAGAAAAGCTCGAGTTTTATTTTATTTGTGAGCGAGGCTACAGCTCAATCTAAATCGGGTGGTGATAACATCATCGTCACGGACAATAACAATGGCTCTGCAGTTCCATAGAATCTGAAGTCCATTGTCCAATGCATAACGGATGGATTTACTTATCAGTAGCGCCATTATTTGCTGGACTCAATGGAACGTGGTGTATATCCGTTGGTCACTGATATTCAGGGGGGAAAAGGAGATGACATTTAATTAATTTTCAAGAAAATGTGCACATACTAGACGTGAAAACACGCGCACAGACGCGTAGAACTGATTTTTATAATTTTAGATAATTTATTTAGGAAAATTTATGTACTTCCCAGGGGAGCGTCACCTTTGTAAACGCTATGAGATTTGCCCGCTAGCCAAGACGGGGTTGTTCCTCGACGACACTAATATTCCACAGTAAATCAGTTCGGGATATAATCGCCACGATTTCTATCTGTCGCCAATTGTCCACTTTTAAGACCACGATTCGGAATCTTATTTTGATTCCCAGGACTTTTGGCTTCAAAGATGACAGCAGACGAATACAACGTGGTATCTAAAATACCTTAAAATATAATAAATTCTGACACTAAGTACTGCACAGATCTACCATTTCTATAGATCTAAACTATCTTTACCACAAGCTACTCGCTGCTGGCCATGAGTCTTTCCAGTGAGCACTCACAGCTAGATTCCTCAATATCTCTAATAACAATAATTACAGTATCATCATGTATAAACATAACCTTGCACTGTTCATCAGATTTCACATAAATTACGTCATCTGCATTGCATCATCTTACATTAATGACATCATGGGAACTACCTAATTTTGCAATCTGTTTTGATCTCAAAGCATAAACAAGGAGAATCATTTTCTAAATTTAGTATTTTGGGGAATTCCGTCCATCTCTTGCGCAATCTATCTATTAAATAACTTGTGGTACTAAATGTGCTCTTAGCGCCCCGCCCCCACCCGTTTTCTGAAAAAAAAACGTTGCAGGCCATTGAACATAAGGACATGTTGGACGCAATGAGGGATATAGGAATTGAAGGATACATCTGCATCTTGGAAGACATTGTAGACTGATGCTACTGCAAGGGTACACGAAGATGAGTAAGTCTCGAAAGTAAGGATAGAAGTGTCATACAAGGGGCCTATTATTACCAACATATTCACAGCACCCTTGGCGGAAGTGTTTAAGAAATCCAACTTGAGAGGAGAAGGGGATAAATATAGATGGGGAACATTTGACTGACATAAGATTTGCAGACGACGTGGCTTTGATCACAACATCAGTACAGAGATATGGAAGATAGGCTATGTATGTAGTTTGAATGTGCGAAGCAGATGATTGCCTTACAAATGCACTAAGACAAGGCAAATATCATGACGAACCAAATTTGGAACATCGGTAGCAAAAATAGAAAACCATCAAATAGCGAAAGTGGGCAGCTGCAAATAAGGAGGTGAATCAAAATAATGGAAATGATTTTTAAGACGCCATTTTGGTGGATATTGTGTAAATGTTTTTCAAACTGTTACAGTAAAATAAGAGCCATCTCATACTTTTCAGTATATGTTAAAATCAAAATGTTTCATAAGTTGGACTTTTTACACTTCTTTGAATATCCAATACCATTTTAAATTTAGTTCCCGGCTTAGAGATAAATCAATAACTGCATTAACTTAACATGAAACAAGATAAAAACACACTTGGTGTGTTCCGATTTATGCCTTTCGTCTTCTGTACTTGATACGAGCGCCTAGCATAGTGAAACGGGATTGGAAGTTAGCCGGTAATTTCTTAGTGTTTTATTTTGTCACAATTAATGTCCCAAATGGTTATCCATAGCTCTCTGCTTATAAATTAATTTCCATTACGTCAGTACCAATTATGCAAAGTCATGTAAGAATCGTGATCTCTTTAGAAAGGTCACACCTGTTGCCAATCCGTGCGAAGACCGCCACGGAGGTCACGTACTTAATTGCCCAATCAGCGCAACGGTCCACTGCGTGATCTATCACCCCACGAGGTATACAGCTCTGGCGAGAAAAATGTCAGTTTGCTGTATGACATTACCACAGGTGCGTGCAAGTTCTGGATCTGTGTCATTTTGAAGATTCTTTACATTTTGGAGCGGGCAAGTTTCATATTTAAATGCATTTTTATGTAAAAAAAATATTCGTAGGCTACTAGCTGAGAGCATGAATAATCAGGATTGTGACGTTAGGTTAGATTTATGAAGAAATATTGTTGAAAATTGTGTGTGGAAATTCAAATTTTACTCGTCCACACATTTGGAAATTGAAGTCAAAATTTTCGTAATTAAAGTTTATGAATTCATGTCAGGATAGCTTCTGATAATAATTTTTGTCATTCTAATATCACCGCTAGGATGTTAGGTTGCTGTCATGTAAATAGGTATTACGAAAGATGCGAAATAGTAGTGTGAAAAATCGAGCAGTAAACGGTATTGTGCATGTTGACAGTCAATGACATTACACTTGAAAAATCACTGGAATTTCATTATTTCGTTAAAATTCTTCAAAATCATTAATTGCATACCATATCTGCAGTGATGGGAGATTAGTTGGTGTGTGTTTCGTTGTCCAACTCACTTTATAAAATTGAATTTGAAGAGCGATGGAGATTTTTACACGATTGCGCCATCTTGTCAGTTTACTGTACAAAACATGGTATGGGTGATTTACTGTGGACGCGCGTACACCACTTTGTTGTCTGAACATTTGTCTTCATGATACATGTACAAGTATAGCGCCGTATTGTATGCGTGACGCCTTGCAGGTGGGTTGTCGTGTACATGGCCGTTATAGACGGCGATGACATATCAAATGCTGCGGGCTTTGTGTAGATATTCTCTTCAGTAAGATGTTTGACTGACTAGTGTTATGACGTCTCTTGGAGCCTAAGCGTCAGAAATAATGTACCTTCAAAACAAATAAAGGAGCCTGTGCACAATTGCAATCTAAATTTACACACAGATTTTAATGATCTTGATAATTGGTTCAAGAATTTGGTATTCCAGAACAATGCATAAATCAAAATTACACAATATACACACATTTAACAGATGATACCTAATGTCCCCAAGAATTTCCAGTAATGTACAACAAGAAGCGTGCAGTTCAACGATGATATGTCTCACCAGCGACGACATTCAAAATCGACAGCGCACAATGTTCATTACAAAATCCTCAGGTATTATATTCAAGGGAATCTTCTCATCAGTCCTGAAGGTAATCTTGCTCCAGCAGCTCAAGACAACAAGGATTAATTACAAAATGTCCCCGACGATAATACATCCACAGTATATTAGTCGAAGATAATCACCCCGATTTCTTCCGTCTCACAATTTTGGAATCCATTTGATTCCCAACACTTTCCGCTTCAAAGATGACAGTAGAAATAATTACAACAGCACTCTGCTCACATGGAATTAACATATAAAATTCTGGCACTGTGTGTGGAAAGCATAAAATCTACCATTATTGTATATAAACTAGCTATCTTTCTAGCTACTGAGTGGATGCTGGCAGATAGTCCTTCCAGTGATAATATTTAAACTACTCACAGATAATTCCCCTTTCTAACAAAATCCTTACATCATTCTTATGCATAAACATAAAACCTTACACTAGCTGACCAATCGGAAATTCATCACCCGAATTACATCACTTCATATATATAACTTTTGTGGGGGAATCCCAGATCTTTGCAATGTTTTTGATCTTTTAAAGTCATAAACAAGCTGACTCAGTTTACTCAGTTTATGCATCTTGTGAATCCCCTTACCCCTATTGTGCAATCTAAAAACAGGTGCAGCCTGCCTAAACAGCTCTAGGGAATCCCCTTTTCTCTCTTTTATAGTAAACCAAAGACTTTTTCCCCAGTGAGAAATCTTTTCTCAAATAAAATTGAGAAAATAATATTTTAATCAAAATTTTGAGGGTAATTACAACACTATTAAATTTATAATAAATGAAATTGGGAATATATTTAGTGATTTTCGGAAATAATAATATTTTGTTTTTGTAAAAATTCACATTGTGATCCTCTTCTCCTCTTTGATTTTTTCAATTGTTAATTTATATCACGTCCCCAACAAAAAAATGTAATTCAAGGTCATTCACTGTAATGTTACTGGCACATGCGCACCGAACTGCAAATAATTAGGAGAAGTAGAGAATATTATAATGATGTTTTTGTTGTCAGTATGGAACCACTTGTAATGAAGTTAGGAGCGATCAAGTCATGATTAAACTATTTTTCTCTTTAATTCATGCAGGGATTAAATTCATGTAAACCATAGGTCATTCACTGTATGTACTGCAACATGCGCACCGAACTGGCAAATGATTAGGAGAAGTATAAATAATTATAATGATGTTGGTTGTTACATTAATGTGAAGACGTGTAATGTAGTTAGTAGTGATCAAGACATGATAAATATTTCTCTCTTTAATTCATGAAGGATGAAATTCATGTAAACTTTATTTCATTTACTGTTGTTACTGCCATGCCACCAACTGTTAAGATTAGAGAGGTAGAGAATATTAATAATGCTGTGTTTATTGAAGGCTTGTAATGAAGTTAGGGGCGATGAAGACATTATAAATAATTTTTCGCTTCAACGGTTAGTTCGGAGAAGTAAAATCCATGTCGATATTTAATATATTCTATTATATGTGAAGACAAAGGCTAATGTTCCGTCTAAATGATAGGGAAGTTTTTGTTATTTTTCTCTTTATGCTTTGGGAATATTATTGTGAATAAATAAATACGAAATATAAAATAACTTCTAAAGAAACATGAGAACTTTTTTCTCCTTGCATCAACAGTTTAAACGTTATCACTT